>CM029595.1:91373113-91589711 GCA_017311375.1 Mytilus coruscus
ATGTGGGATTTGTCAGTAAAAATATACATGGAAAATTCTCGTTTGTTGTATGGTTAGTTATATAACCTCACAGATTTCTTGTTGTAAACAAGATATACGGCTATTCAATGAAATTTACAATACGACCGACATGAAGAAATACAAACAAGCAATTTTCATCCAAATGTTTGGTTGAAATGTTTCACCCAACATGGGAAATGAGGGGTTCCAAATCAACCAAAAGCTACGAATGAGTTGGAAATGACAATGAAGTTGTGAATGACGGTCGACACATGGAGACATGTAGGCCACACCCAGTAGGCAGGTTGCAGTCGGGCCTTGAAAAAAGTATTCAGTATATCAGTTCGGAAACGATTCTGGTCAGATATGGGATTCACATGCAACCCCCAAAACAATTACGCCCGTTTTTTATTCATAATGTTCATTTAATGCTAAATAATTCTGTTGAAGATATTTTTTTCTAATAGCAAAAAAGTGGACAAGATTATTGTTTTCAATCCAGATACGGCCAGAATTTTTGTTTAAGGCAAAAATCAGGGTCAGAACTTTTTCTCTAAAATATCTCAGACTGCCCCCTCAGATTAAATGGTCCGTATCTTAGACTTTAAATCTATATCTAAAGCTTACTGACTAGGGATCACTATTCAGCAATGTTATTAATGGGCTGGGGCGTGTGGGGTTAAACATGTTTTCGTAGGTGAATAATATTGCTGTGGAACTTTTTTTTTCATGAGAGTGTAATAGAGTATTTCTTTCTGTTGGGTGGAATTGTGAAACAGAAGTCAATACGTTCTTGCTCAATACTTTGTCGCTTTGAAGGCGTCATGCTTGTCATCCTCAGCCTAAGCACTGTGTTACTGTAATTTGAATTTCAAAATTACTGAGTGACGTTTTTTCGACGAACTGGTCAACTCCACCGTAGAGAATCACATGACTTTGACATAATCAATAATATATTACAGTAAATACGACGAAAAATATCTTTATAAGTAAAGAATTGTCGCATAAAAAATCTCTTAATGTTTCTGTTTATGAGTTAGTGTCTGACGTAACAGAAAGGATTGTCATTTTGCTTTCCAAATCTTACCCACTTTTGTTAAATTTTACATTGACTAATAAAGGTTTTTTGCATGTAAGTGGTAATTTTATTTTTTGTCATTTTTGCAGAGAATACAATGAAGGAGGAGAAACCAGAGTTGAAAAAACATATTCCTATTGTAAGTTTGTAAAGAAATAGCTTCATAAGAGGGTTGTGGATGGAGGTTTACAAAATAGAGAATAATGGGCAAAAAATAGAAAGAATAGAGAAAAATGGACAAAAAAAATAAAGAATAGAGAATACTGAGGTGCTAAAATATAAAGAATAGAGAATAATGGGCAAAAAGTATAAAGAATATAGAAAAATGACCTAAAAAATTAAAGAATACAGAAATGAAGGACCCCATCTAGACCCTCTCATAAGGTTTTATAAAACTAATTACCTTAGTTGTTAATTTCTTGCAATTATATTGATGCTAAGACATTCAAATAAGTAAATAGTGACCTTGTGATGACAGATTTTACAAACTTGTATTGTAGGGTTGCTCAGTGCTATCTCTTTAATTTTTGCCCACACATTTCCTCTTATTATTATAACAAATATCAGAGACTGGCACATTTGTATGGAGTTGTATGGGATTTTTATGCACCGCCGTAGCGGAGGGGCATATGTCAATACGTCCCAAAATTGGTTTCCGTTCTCTAACTTGAATTTGCCTCAACCAAATGGTATGAAACTTATACACAATGCTTATTACCACAAAACACAGATCAAGTTTGAATTTTGGTGGCGTCACTTTAACTGTTCTAGAGTTATGCCCCTTTATAAATGGAAAAATTGCAAAATTTTTAGTTTCCGTTCTCTAACTTTAGTTTGCCTCAACCAAATATTATGAAACTTACACACAATGCTTATTACAACTAAATACAGATCAAGTTTGAATTTTGATAGCGTCACTCTAACCATTCTAGAGTTATGCCCCTTTATAAATGGAAAAATTGCAAAATTTTTAGTTTCCATTTGCCTCAACCAAATGTTATGAAACTTATACACAATGCTTATTACCACAAAACACAGATCAAGTTTGAATTTTGGTGGCGTCACTTAAGCGGTTTTAGAGTTAGGTTCCTTTATAATGGAAAAATTGCAAAACTTTTAGTTTCTGTTCTCTAACTTAAGTTTGCCTCAACCAAATGTTATGAGACTTACACACAATGCTTATTACCACAAAACTCAGATCAAGTTCAAATTTGGGTAGCATCACTTGTACTGTTCTTCAGTTATGTTCCTTTATAACTATATGATATGCAAGCAGGGGCATCATCTGTGTCCACATGTGGACACAATCCACATTATTTTAGAAATCTAGAAATCTATGTCAACAGCTGGTTTATCAATTTAGATAAATTTCATTGACTTTGGAATTCTTTGATCGGGTATTCCATCGCATTGTGATTGTATTATATGGAAAGTTTGTTTAACTGAATTTACAAAGGATTTTTTGGCTCATTTATTTCACATTTTATTTTATAATTTTATTGAATAAGATCCTATGGACAGGTTAAATAAAAGTTTAAAAAAAAACTTTTATAAGATATTTGGACTTAAGGTGGTACCTAACACTACAGGAGATAACTCTGTAAAATCAGCTAAACGTTTTAATTACGTTGTGTTGTTAAGGAATATTAAGCTTCTCAGTGATCAAAATTAGTGTTTGTCAAACTGCTATATAACCAGTGTTATTTTTCTGATAAATTGGTTGGTTCAAATTTTTGAAATTTTATGTTTTTGTCAAAGGGTCAAAGTAAATACTTTGTCAAAATTTTATGAAAATTAAACAAGCCAAATTAATTTTAGTGAAGGTGTTGGTTATGGAACAGATTCTTCATACTTGTCTATTGAGTAGTTTTAAGAGTGATATATGCTCTATCTATGGGTCCTCTAGTTGAGTTATTTTCTCAATTGATATGGTATTTACAGTGTAGTGCCACAGACAAATAATCAAATTGGTTACATTTTGTGTTTTGTTTTTTCAGCACAAGAATGGAGATCAGATTTAGTTAGAAGTCAGTCTTTTGATAACATGGTTGGACATAATAACCCAACGTAAGTTACATGTCACAAATATGTGAGCTCTGTTATGAAGTGGTTATAATAATAACGAATAATATGATAGGTAGGGTATACATTAATGGCATTGCAACCTAACAACAAAATAATGCCATGTAATATGAAATGTTTGAGCTATTCCAAGAAAGGAAAGTGTTAAGGGTTGGCTCCTCAATCATGGGAAAGCATTATACAGAGAACATCATTTTTGTTAGTGCTCAGTGCTCAACAGCTCATTCTGTCTCCTCAGCTTTGATAGTTGTTAAACAATACAACATTAGATTAAACTGTAAAAATCAAGACAAAAGACACAAAGTACTGCATGATATGAGAGTACAGTGCAACCTGTCTAATCCGACACACTAAGGGACCAGAGAATTGTGTCAGATTGTACAGGGTGTCTGAATACTCAGGTTTCACTTTTGAACAACACAAGTATTTCCTGCAGAATTATCGGCATATTGCTGGTTATAAAATTCCTTCTTTTTTAAAATATCTGACACTGTTGCACCTCCGATCCCATACTTCTTGCCAAGTTGTTTTTGGGTTAATTTTGGAATTTTATCGTAGTCTTCAATCAAATTTAACTGTCTAAGCTTATATCCGTTCTAGTCTGTTTTGGTGAAGAGGAAGCAGTCATTTTTTCCTAAATTCTCTTTTTACATTTAGGTGTCGTAGCCATGCTGTATAATACTTGAATGATTTTGACAAAGAAACTGAAAATAACTCACATTAAACGTTTTATTTTTCATATAGGTAAACTTACCTGTTACCCTTAACGAGCATCAACTCACCTTCCGATCTATAAATTTAAATGTACATAGACATGTCAATTTGTTTGACGGTTCAGTGATCATTATACACATTAACATGTGATAATTATTTATTTTAATTTATTGATTAGCAGATTAAAGGGTCAGATTAGACAGGATTAATTAGGTATAACTAATAACATCAGGACTTAAAAACAATGTTGGATTACGGAAGTGACAGGTTTCGGAATACACAAGTTTTTTTAACAAAGATTGCTAAAGACATTTTTCGGGACCGGAATAATTTGTCGGATGTCACAAGTTGTCGGAATACTCAGGTGTCGGATTAAACAAGTTGCACTGTACTCATATTTACTGAAAGCTAGTTCAAAGCCCAATTTCAATTCATAGATACTGTAAACCAAGTAGATTTCGTGAGCAATTAATTTTTTGCCATTTTTTTGCGAGAAGATAAATAAAGCAAATATGAATCATTGCAAATACAAAAATCTTTCCTATTTAAATAGCTACATCAAGTAAATTTGAAAATAGCAAATTAAATATTAGTACATGGGTTGACTCTATTTCTTCATTTGTTATTTATAAATTTTAATTATTTTATGAATTTCAGATCAATGCCAGTAAGTTCCCAATTACAAACAGCAGATGTTGTTCATGTTGGAGGTTTTGAGTTGTCTGAAGGTACAAATCACAACATAGACTATTTATATGTTAATAATCCAAAAAGAGATGACATGACTTGTCAAAAATACTGATATTGCAGTACAACAGACCACATCAACTAACACTTGACTCCTTCGAAAAAATCATATAAACAAAGATTAAAACATTGTCCAGATAGCTTGACCTGGTACAGGCACACCATTTGGTGATCTTAAACCAGTTTTATGTGCACACAAACCTCTCCCCTTTTACCTATCTAGACAATATGTCAGATATAATATATTTTAATTACTTGCTAGTTTAAACTAAATGTAAACATGATACAATTTGCTTTATAAGTCTTGAACAAATTAAGACAGAAAAAATAAAATCCATAAAGAATGTTGTACATTTGTTTCTGTTGAAATTGTAAAAATACCACATCAAATTAGATACAAAAAATTTAAAACAGTATAATGAATGGATAATGATTGTTTCTTTGAATCATAATTTGAAGAGAAGTTTTATATAAAACTTCATTTTAATATTTTTTTTTAAGGTTTGAAAGGTAAAATAACAGATTTCAAGAAGATAAACCCTAGTGCTATGTCACCTCCAACAGATCCTAATATACAGATGTTGGAGGGAGTTTATTATCATAGTTATTATCCTTTACAACCACAGGTTAGTATCAAGTATTACATCACTTAACCAAAGGGTTTGTGGGAAGTCTATTTACCATCTGGCTTTATTTTGATATAAAATGCAAAACAGGTGTTTATGTCAAGGGTGACTGGGAAATAGAAATATGGTCACTTTGGTCTTCTTCTGGCTTGCAGTAACACCTTTCAGAAAGTCCCTTTGGCTGTGGGGGATGTGCAAGTATGCAGCCAGGTCTGTTCAGGATGGGCATCTGATGCCTTGTGTAGAGAGATAGCCACGCTTTCTGTACATTAAGAACCCTTGCAAAAACTCATTAAGGGGTTTGTAGGTGGCCTGATGCAAGGCAAAATTTCTGTTCCTATCCAATATACCCTCATATTTCAGTGGCAGTCCAAATTTCGTTGACCTTCATCCTGGACAGCTTCTAATACAGTACCTACCTATTGTATTCCTTGTTAATTTGTTCTTGTCCTGAACATGCATGAAATATTTGCCACTGGACGTTAAGCAACCAACAATGAATTAATCAAACTTTTATCAGCCAAATATTTAGCAGATGTCTTTGAAACAGGGTGTTGTACACTTAGTTAGTTTTAGAAGGATGTTACATGTGGAGTAGGATCTGCTTACCATTCCTGAGCACCTGAGATCGCCCTCGGTTTTTGGTGGGGTTTGTGTTGCTTATTCTTTAGTTTTCTATGTTGTGTTTAGTGTTCTGCTGTTTGTCTTTTGGTCATTAGAATTAGTTTTCTGTTTGTTTTTGCCATTGCGTTGTCAGTTTTACTTTTGACTTATGAGCTTAGGCATCTTTTGCTTCTCTTTTAGTAAGCTGTCATAGAGTAAATTGTAATTTATCATGTTAAAAGTTTTTCCTTCAAAATGTTCTTCTTTGCTGGTTTTTAGGCTAAACAGTCATATCAAACAGTTATGTCCATATTTGATAATTACGATACAATGAAAGTATTCATAATAGAACACAGTTTACTTTTGGTGTCCCTTTGAACCCCATATCCTAGACAAAATTGATTTTGATATATAAAACAGACAACAGCTAGAATGATTATAATGTTACATTTAAGGTAGTTCGGAAATGTAAAGTGATGGATTTCTTTTATTTTTTGCCACAATATTGCACTATTTAGAAAAAATGATAAAACATATAGGTCACTGAGCTTTCTCATATTTTGTAAGGATAAACACATTGTTAGAAAGCTAAATGATAGAGTTTTGAAATAAAATATGAGATGATAGCTCATATTTAGATTGCTGCTCAAAAAACAATTGGGAAGTGATTTTTTTTTTATTTCTGGAAAAATATTGAAGACAGCTGATTATAAATGAAAATTTCTTTCTTTCTTACATAAATAGTCATTAATTGCAATTAAGTTCTGGTGATAATTTGAGTCAGTTGCAATCCAAAATGGATTCCAAGGCTCATACAAATAAATTACATATACATGTAATGATTGATGATTGGTTGCTAAACGACACATCAGCACAAAAACCCTATGACACCACCAAAATTATATATTTATATAAATTTATTTTTTACAGTACATGTATATTGTGTACATATGGTATGTGATCTCTATCATATCCATGAAAGTAACAAACAGTACAAAAAATAATTACTTTTAGCAACCAGATTTTGTTAGATTTATATATTTCACAAAATATTTTTTTTTTTTTTCTTAGATCGGTGACTTGAGGGTGACATTTGAATATGCTGGTATAAGTGGAGAATCTTTGCTGGGACAGCCTGATACTGTAAGTAACCAATTAAATATCACAAGATAGACAGCATCTAGTATGTATTTGAACTAAGTAAAGTTTTGCATTTTCTAATTTCATGAAAATAATGGAGATGAACATGTCATTTGTTCATTGTACTGTTATTTATTGTGAAACAGAATTTTTTTTAAATAAATATGTTTGGTACAGCAGCTGATCAAAAAACCAGAGAGATATATTAAAGAGGACCAAAATATTTTTTGTTAAATTGATGATATACATTTGTAAACCATTAAACCAATGGTATATTTCTCCTGGTCAGCATTAAAGCAAAACAAATAGACCAGATACTTTTAAGCTAGTATAAATTTCAGAAATTATTTTGAGGTTTTTATTAATGTGACTAGTTCGATTTGGTGAGTATCACAATAAAAAGAATTCACATTCTGATATTTGATACATATATCTGTATGCGGCTCTTCCCAAATCGCAAAAATTAATCTTGCTTATTTGTTCATTCTACAAAAATCGTAATAATAAATGCACGCAATAATTTCTGAATTTACAGTACTTTTAAATAGATATGTTTGATTTAGCTGAGGAACCGTAGCACTTAGGTCCTTATGATATTTTTTGACTATTTGCGGACCATAGACCCAAATAGTCAAAAAATATCATAAGGACCTAAGAGCTACGGTTCTGCAGCTATGTTTGATTCAGCATCTGATCAGAGAGATCCAGATAGGTGAGAGGAAGAACATATTTTTTTTTTAATTTGTGATATAAAGCATAGAACCAATGGTTTTTCAATGTATATTTCTCCAGGTCAGCATTATAGCAAGACAGATAGACCAGAGACTGTTAAGCTACCAGACAGTAGCTGGAGATGTTTTAGAAATGTTGTATACTGGAAGACTTTCACCAAAGGTAAATTGATCCATAAAATTTTGTGTTTATTTTTCAGTTTTTATGTTTATCTTGTACAGTAACAACATGTTACAGATGGTTGTCATATTGGAAAAGAGAGTAACTAATTTGTGTAATCAACTCTTCCTACCGTTTTCAACCCAGATCCCTTAAATTTCACAAAAAGATTGGATACATCTTGAAATTGTTCTGATACCTGCTATTTTTTATAGTTTTATATGTTGTGCTGTTACACCACTGTCCCAGGTTAGGGGAGGGTTGAGTGCTCACAAACATCTTAAACCCGGCCATATTCTTTTTGTGCCTATTCCAAGTCAGGAGCTGGTAGTTCAGTGGTTGACCTTGGTTCATGTCTGTCATATTTGTTTTTCGTAAATTGTTTTGTTATAAATTAGGCTGTTAGTTTTCTAAATTGAATTGTTTCATATTTTTCGTGTCGGGGCCTTTTATAGCCGACTAATCAGTATGGGTTTGTCTCATTATTGAAGGCCGTACGGTTGCCAATAATTGCTTACATCCCCTTCATTTTAACTTTGGTGGATAGTTGTCTCATTGGCAATCAAACCACATCTCCTTATTTTTATATTATGGAATTGTATAAGGATTTTTTATTTTTTCAGACTTGGGAAGTAATTTTTCATGAAATTTACAAAAGACAGTACACATGTACCAATTTTGTGTAATCAACTCCTACAGTTTTCAATCCAGATCTTTGAAACTGCAAAGATTAATTGCACAAATTTCGTTTTGTGCACCTTCTAATACGGAAATGTTTGAATAATTTTTCACATTATTCCAGACTTTGGAACTTAGAGATATTCAAAAGATGGTAGATAATTTTGTTTTCAAAATCTTTTTAAGATCTTTAGAACTTCACAGAGAGTTTGCAAACGTATTGAGTTTGTGCAACTCCCAATTTGGAGTTGTTTAAAGATTTCTTTTCTTTTTTTACATTTTACCTTTCTATCACTACAAAAGTCAAAAAGTCTGAAAAGACCAGTTTTTGTCTGAATTTGCATGAATTTTTACTCGACATTCTTAATTTGTCTAAATAATTTTTAAAAATTCTTGACATAGTATGAATTTGTCTAAGAAGTTTCTTGATTTTTCTTGACAAGTGTCTTGACAGTATGAACATTGTCTTAAAATTACTCGACACTTCCTGTATCATCTGATAAGAGTCTGGATTAGTCTCGACCAATTCTTGACTGTCTTAAATTTGTCTCGATCTGTCTTGACATATTCTTGACATTCTTAATAATGTCTGAATATGTGTCGACATATTCTTGACATTCTAAATAATGTCTGAATATGTCTCGACACATTCTTGACAGTCTTAAATATGTCTTGACACTATCTCAACAGTATAAATTTGGCCTGAAATGTGAACAGACTTATTCTGCACTGTTTATGACATTCTAATGCTGTTATTTACTCCTTTTTATTATGGCTAAACTTTGAAGAATCAAGGATCAATTTGGTATTGTAAGATACCCTTTTGGTGCAACTAAGTTGGAATACCCTGAATAATTCCCCATGTAGTTTAATTTTGATTTATTTTAATTAAACATTTAATTAATTGTTTTCACTTGGAATATAAGTCAAAGTTACTAACAAACAGCATTTAGATTTTGCCGTTCGCAAAACTGCCAGTCAAATTTGCTTTACTAAAATAGGCGTCTTATAGGCAGTTTTAAAATGTGACCATGTGTCTCTTTTGGACCCCACAATTCATCTTTTGGGTTTATGTGGATAAAAAAGAGGGTGGGGGCTTTTGTTTAGGTCAAAGAATTTGTTCCCATCTTGATTCAAAACCTTATTCATTTTTAGAACAACCCAAAACATTTTTTATTCAAATTTTAGTGTTGAATTTTATAATTTTTATCAAAATAAATATTTGTGATAACTCCTTCCTGAAAAGAAAACGAATGTTTAGAACTATATTGTGCATGTCTGTTTGAGATCCATTTCATAAGACCAATGATTTCTATAGAAATCATTGATGGAACCCATTATAAATACATTTTTTTTTATTATTCCTGGAGTAGATAATAATTTTCTTTTAATATTTGGGAATTATTCAATTTGTTTTTATGTTAAAATAATTAACTTCATAATTTTGATGAAAAAAATCCATTGTGATTCAATTTTTTTTCATCAAAATGATGATTTTCATTTTCATCTATCAACAAACTTTTTAAATTGTAGTGGCATGTTCAATCAACTGATAAGTTGTATGGCTGATTACAGGTAAAGCAGTAATTTCTATTTGACAGTTGCGTGTACTCTTGTGTGTGGAATACCTTAATTTTATGGGGAACATCCTGTCCATGTGTAATACTTAATATATATATTCCAACAGATGACATTACACAAATTTTTCTTCTGTGAAATGAATGATTTGTATACCATCATAATTTGCTATTTATATAAACCACATTTTGGTATAATAATTATTTACCATATCAACATTGAATATTATGAATGTAGAATGAAATATGTCTACAGTATGATTGGTTTTAATCATTTAATTTATAAGATTTAGGAATCAAAATTTGTAATTATTTAAAAACCCACATTCAAATTGTTTTATATCAACACACCTCATTTGAATCATTTTATACTTTAGATTTCATAGCCATATTTGCATTTGTAAAAATATTTATATACCCAAATTTTCAATTATTTTACATGCACAACTTTTATTTTTGTTGTAAGAAGTGTAACTTGGAACAACAGTATATCATATAAAGATAAATAAAGATTAAAGTTATATCATGAATATTGGTCATGATTTGTAAAACTCAGAACTGTCAAGTAAATTTAAGACACAATTCAAAATGTTCAGAATGTGTCTAGCCATACTGAGAAAAAATAAGAATGTCGAGAATATGTCGAGAAATATCAAGACAGTATTCAAATGTCAAGAATTTGTCAAGAAATTTTAAGACCATATTCAGAATGTCGAGACTATGTCGAGTAAATTTCATACAAATTTAATATAAATGAGAATTTGTCAAGAAAAATTAAGACACGAGTCATACTTTTGGAGAATGTCGAGTAAAAGTTCATGCAAATCAAGACAAAAACTGGTCTTTTCAGACTTTTAGACTTTTGTAGTGTATATATATTTAAAATGTCTACATTATTTAAGAAAAATCTGCACATTCCATCCATTTTAATTTTTTTTTATCCATTTGTTTTTGTATTTTTCAGGAGATATTTGAAAAGGAACATCAACAAAATACAGTTATTACATGGGGTGTCAGATTTGGTGGATGGTTACTGATGTTTGTAGGATTTGGTTGTCTAACCAGTATCGTAACTACATTAGGTGAGTCTGTGCAATAAACAGATATAGGGATGGAATAATTGATTGGTTTAAAACTTCAAGATAGAGGGCATGTTTTATTAGTCTGTGATGGTAGTAATATGATACATATTTTATGACCATTTTACCCCTATCTTGTTGGTGATGGCATACACAGTTGATAGTTCATTTCAGGAAAAGGGGAAGAAAATGAAATTTTCTACACAACTATTACTAGATTCTTATTTTTAAGAAAAACTTGGATACTTTGTAATTAAGTTATTCAAAACTCAGTGTTAGTCTAAATACTTGTGTGTGTGTGTGTGTTGGGGGTGGGGGGTGGTTACACAGCACACATGCAAGTAAAAGTATAAAAAGTATATTTACAACCATATAAAGATAAGGAAATGAGGCATGATAGCCCATGAGACAACTATCCACCTGGACTGGGTTGCTTGATCTTTTATCCACTGGTTAAATGTTGACTAGTGAATAAAGCATGTTGAAATCAGTGTAACTTATCCAGTGGACAAGTTTTAACCATTGGTCAACTGTTTTGAGCAACTAAGTCTGAGTTCAAATGACATGGAAGTAAGCAATTATGTATGTGTTGCCTAATATGAAAAATAAAATCAATTATACATATCCAATTTTGGTTCAAAAATGTATTTCTCTGCTATCAGCATTTATCACTTTTGTGCCAGTTTTGGGAGAATCTTTAGAAATTTGTTTACTTGAGGGTAAAATGTTTGCCATATATATAAACAAAATGCCCTACATACTTCCCTAAGTCAGGACCAAAAAAGAAGGAATACTTCTGCTTGTTCGACCTTTTTCTACTGCATGGAAACACAAAAAATCAGAGAATCTTTTTTAATTTTGACTGCTGTCTTTTTAGCTCACCTGGCTCAAAGGGCCAAGTTAGCTTTTCTCATCTCTTGGCGTCTGTCTTCGTTGTCCGTTAACTTTACAAAAATCTTCTCCTCTGAAACTACTGGACCAAATTTAACCAAACTTGGCCACAATCTTCATTGGGTATCTTGTTTAAAAAATATGTCCTGCTTACCAAGATGGCCAACATGGCTATTAATATCTTCTTTAACATAGGAGTAAAATGCAAGTTTTGTCTATTACTTTGAAAACTGTTATAGATAGAGAAAATCTGACAATGATTGACGTCAAAACTGTCAGGTAACTTCTTGTAGGAGTTATTGCCCTGAAATGACAAATTTTACCATTTTTTTTTTCAATTTTGCCTTTTATCTTGAAAACTATAATAGATAGAGAGAAACTTTAAGTTGCAAAATGATCAGTAAGACAAGATCTATGAATAAGTATGCATAGTTGAAATTGTCAGTTAACTCCTAATTAGAGTTATTGCCCTTTGATGACGATTTTTACTTATATCTTAAAAATTATAATAGATAGATAGAAACTTAAGCAAAAAATGATCAGCAAGACAGATGTACATTTAAGGCAATACTGAGGAAATTTTGCAATGACTCCTTATTGGAGTTATTGCCCTTTAATGACAATTTTTACCATTTTTTTGCATTTTGACTTATTATAATAGATAAATAGAAACTCTAAATTACAAAATGATCAGCATGGCAAGATCCACAAACAAGTCAAATTTTGCCGATATAGTTAGTAGACTGTCACTCTTCATAGGAGTGATTGCCCTTAAATGAGGATTTTTTTTTTACCCTCTTTTGTGTTTTGATCAAAAACTAAAGAAGTTAGAGAGAAACTAAACAGACAAAATGATCAGCAGTACAAGATCAGCAAACAAGAAATTTTTGTCATGAATTCTATTCTTGTCTACTATGTTAGAGAGAGTCCATTGTTGATTATCCACATAGACCTAGGTGAGCAACACAGGCTCTTTAGAGCCTCTAGTTTGACTTTGAAAGAACATGTTTTCACATTGGATTTCGGTATAATCATCATTTGTATGCATCCAAATTCTCTTGTTATTCAAATAGCTTGTATGCTAACCATGTGAATTTGCAAGATTATATAATTACATCACATGTATGTTTCATTATAATACGTTATTTTGATTGGCTAACAGCAATCTCGCATCATTCTGAAATTAACCTTCATTTCAAAATGAAATGTAACATTCATGATGACACAAGCTTCCACAATAAAGTGCACAGGTAAATAAAAGAAAAACTTCATAGAAATCGTGCTTGCCTGATTCTAGTAAAAAAAATGTAATGATAAGTATTGAATGCTTCTTTTAGTAATTTTATAGGGTTGTAAAAGTGTTGACCGTGCACACATTTTAGAATGAAGCGCTTCCGTGCTTCATACAAAATATACTTCGGTCAATGCTTTTACATCCCAATAAAGTTACAAAAAGAAGCATTCAATTCTTAGATAAGTGATAGGAAACAAATAATGATAATCTCTGTATGAATTTAATTTTACTGCAATGACATAAGTATTTTTGTACACCATATTCAGTGTTTGAAAATGATTAAAAATTGAATATTTTTCAGTGGACTGGTTACCTATTATAAGAGAACTGGTAGCAGCTGGTGTAGGAATGATGAATCTAGCTTTTTCAATCAGCTTGTCTTTGACCATCATTGCCATTGGGTGGATCACATACAGACCGCTGTTAGGGATGGCACTATTGGCAATGGCTGCCACACCTTTTATTATGTCAAAATTTAGGTCAAACAGAATGGATAGCAGACGAAATGTGTAATTACTGCTGCAAAACAGTATTATGATAATAGATGTATATTATTTAGCTACTATTTGAGAGGTTTTATATTTTGAAAGGTTTTGTAATAGAGTAAATACAGTAAAACCTTGTTAGGCTGTTTTTGAAGTAAAATTGTTCCATCACCTATTTTATTTTTACAAGATAGGAGTCCTTGACTTACAAGTGAAATTTTTTTTTTTTTTTTAAATTTATTCTAATTTAAAAATAGATTATTTGGTTTTGTTCAGTTTTTAATAGAAGGCAATACTTTTATATGTTAATTTGACAAGTCTAAGTTTCTGAATTTTATTACAAAGTTGTACATAGAAACACGGGTAAAAAGTAAATTTAAAAAAGTCAGAAAGATCTTTTTCTATAGTCAATAGCCTAACAGTTGTTTTGATTCATATATCTTAAAATTTAAGGAGGGAAATAAATGAAATAACAGAAATAATGTCAAGGTGCTGATATGCTGATATCAGTACGACAAGGTTTTACTGTAGAATTTAATGATTTGATGAAGTGTGATCTCTTTGTTAGCTACTGTGATAATCATTCCAATTGAATAATACCTACTTTTTATAATATAAATTAGAGTGTGCTTTATATATACATGTAGCTGTATCATGTTTTAAAGAATTGTTTTCTTATTTTGCATGTATTAAACCTCATTCCAACACCAGATGTTTCATTTATTGCATGATAAAAGCTAAAAAAAAATGTTTTGTTTTCACCGCTTAATCAATGTTAGATATGTGGTGCAATATTTCTTTGTATATATATAGTTTTGTATTAGATGATGATTTTGATTTTGGTGTTCTAACGCCACTTTTAAGCACCGCTTTTGGGCTATTTCGTGGCGGCCAGTTTTTATTGGTGGAGGAAGCCGGAGTGCCCGGAGAAAACCACCGACCTTCGATAGGAAAACTGACAATCCTAGTCAATTAAGATTGGAGTCGAGTGCACCCGCACGAGTGGGGTTGAACTCACAACCTCAGTGTTGACTGGTTAGTGATTACAGTAGTAACTACTTAGACCACTCGGCCACTGAGGCCTCCGTTTTGTATTAGAAAATTTCCATCATTTCAATATGAAATCTGTTAATACAGTGTGTTGGAACTGTAAATGAGATTTTCATACCAAGGGTACAATCAAATTCCTGTAATATTTTTTCTATTTTTTTTAAAATTTCTATGTAAACAGAATCTAGTATATATTTATAGATGTCTTTTTGTCAATGCGAGACTAAGGCAGGCTGTTTCAGGTGTAGGCATCTGCGTCTGTGTCAAATCAAAAAATATGTTTATGTTTGTTGTTGGGTCAGTTTTAGTGGAATCACTAATGGTTATATATTAGCCAATGGAATTTGGTATGCAGTTGTATTTGTATTGGAACACCTCATTTCCATGGAAATAGTTTGATGCTGTCCCCTCAGTCATGATATATTGACTTTGAAAAATTTTGCAAAATGTTACATGTTATAGTGTTATTAATTTAATTTTAACATTTGCATTATACTATCAAAACTACAACCAGACAAGACATATCTCTGTGTCAACAGTTTATGTTTTGTTGGTTTGGTGTCTTACCAATACATTTCCCACTTCTTTCTTTACATTTTTTTTAGTCCCCTACCGACGAAGTCGAAGGGGACTTTAGGTTTGCACTCTGTCGGTCTGTCTGTCTGTCCATCCGTCAGTCCGGCAAATCAGTTTTCCACCCTTTTTTTCTTCATGCTTGAAGATATTGATTTGATATTTGATGTATTGTTTTATCATGACAAATTACAGATCAAGTTTGAATTTTGTTCTGGTCTGATGATTTTGTGCAGAGTTATGGTCCTTGGAGTTAGAAAATTCATTCAAATAATCAGTTTTCCACACTTTTTTTGTTAGGCTTGAAGATATTGATTTGATATATGGTATATTGTTTTATCATGACAAGTTACAGATCAAGTTAGAATTTATTTCTGGTCTGATGATTTTGTGCAGAGTTATGGTCCTTGTTATAATGATAATTGTCCATGATATACTGGTAAAGGAATAGTTCTTGCCAAGAATTGTTTTTCTCATTATTAAAGATCATTATAAATTATGGCTAAATGCTTTTCAATAGAGCCATGCTACTTGTTCCTACTTACTTCAAATGAAACTGGATACATTTTAGAATTATTAGTCTCCAGTTTTAGCATATATGGAATTTGAAAGTGCTATTTAATAAGAACTACTCCCCATGTAGTGGAGTATCAGTTATATGATGGAAAAGTAGATATGCTCAATGACTACATAATTTTTTATAAGGACTATTATATTTAGTTTGTTTATATTAGGATTTTTTGTTCTTTTTGTGCAATAATGATGAACTACACAAATGTTAAATTTATTTTTATTTATCACTTGTATGTGTATACAAAATTTTGGCTGCATATTTAAATATAATTTTCTGTAACCATGGTTACCTGTCAGTTAACAAATTAGATTTTTTGGGATTACTCTAAGTCTAATTGAATAATCTGGAAAATGGCATTTGGCCCTAATCAAATCAAAATTTTAAAAATCATAATTTTTTTAAGAAAAACATCGAAAGTTATTAATTGTTTTTTTTAACAAATATAGTGTTCCTCTGAAAGGAAAACTGTAAACCATTTTTGAGATGAACTGTTTTCAAAGTTTGCCAAAGAATGGCAAAGCCATAATATTTATTTTGCATAGAACATGAGTCTTTTTCTTGAAATAATCAAGAGATCAATTATTGTCCTATTCTTTAAAGGACTAAAGCTTAAGTGCAAGATGGACCTTGTCAAAACATGATAAGCAAATAGCTTAATTTTTGTTTCTTTGTACATAATTGTTTAAAATTGCCAATGAAAATTGTTACGTTTTTTTGAGAGAATAATTGGTTATTTTCATTTTAGTTGTATTTTGCAATGTGTGAATAAGTGCATTGTATTAAGATTTTTTAATAGATTTTGCATCACAATCAGAATTTTTCTACCATATTATTTATTTATTTGCATGTACAATTGATACATTTTTTCTAATTACTAAATATTTGAAAATCATAGGTATCTTTCACTAACATGTTGAAAAGGAATGTATGACTCTTATTAATGTAATGGTTGAATTTAATCACATATTGTTAGAGTTATGTAATGGGAGACAACTCTGTAGTTCAACCACTGATGAAAGGGAGGTTACTCTATATTGCTATTAAAAGATGCATCATAAGCATTATTTCTTTTTTTTAGACAATAGTTACTTCAAAAAAGAATATAATGCATTTTAGGGAAGTTTGTATCAAAATATTTTCATATATTTCAGGTTAATTTCTTAAAAATAAGAAAGAATATAAATAAATGGAGTGTATAATGCTAAACTGACAAATCAAGGAAATCTGTCAGTTTTGTTCCTTCCAATATTTGTTCTTTAATTTGACCCTGTAGAAATAAACATGGGTCCCAAAGATATTTTGAGCAAGCCCAGCAGGCTATCCAGATAGCATTTTGTTCTCTTTTCATTCCAACCTCAATTGGTATTTTAAAATAATCACATGTATGACATCTCCTGCAAAGTTATTTTATTTTGAAGATGAATTAAAGTCCTGCAATTGCCAGCAGTTACATAGTTTCCTTAAAATGCAGTATAAAAAAAGTAATTGAAACGAAATGAATGATTATATTTTGGTGTGTCCATAGTACTTTCCTGGATTAACCTTTATCAGGGATTTGTATAGTTAGATATACAAATCCTTGCTTTTATCAAGAATGCTCGAAATCAAATGGCAAATTCATTTCCAAGAATTTCAGAAACTGGATTTTCATTTTTCAAAGTCCAAGATCTCATTGGGCAACTGTTAATTATATTTTGATACACAGGGAAACCTTACAGGTGAGAGAAAGTGATAATGTCAGGAAATTAGAGTTGTTTAGAATCCTTGTTTTATATTTCTCTCTCCACATACTGTTATATTCTGCTCAACTAGAACTCAAACAATTCTTATATTTCAAAATTAAATTGTTTTATATAAGATTTCTACAATATTTAGTTAATTGCTTTCATACAGAAAACTATTCCCTTTTTGTATGTTACCTTTGTTTGCCTTCACCCGTCCATGTTGTTACTTTTCCTAATAAATAGATGGTACATGTAATGTAATGTCTTTTGTCTTATTTATATTCAAAGAAACTTAAAAAGATATGGATTTACAATATAGATTTGTTTACTCGATATTTATTATAGAATCAATATCCAAATCTTCTGTGATTATATGGTTTGGTCCGGGACTTTCTATACAAGTATAGTATAGTATAGAAAGTCCATCCCTGGTTTGGTATGGTTCTGTTGTGACTTTATGTGCCAAAAAGTTTTGTCAGAATGAGAAGATTGATGTTTACGAATTGAAAGAGATTTAGGTATACATCAGTGAGACAGCAACCAAACTACACAAAAAAATAAGATATTGAGAGGACTACATATGGTTTTCAACAATAGATAGGTGTTTATACAATATATCAAGCTATGAATTGCCAGCTGGTGTCAATAAAAAGGTGGGAATAAATTTGACAGAGACTATAAAATCTGCCATGAACACTGAATTCTTCCGGTATTGACAAAAAAACATTAAGATATGACAACAATCAATGATGAGGTTCCTGAATTGGGACAAGCACAAGAACAAAGTATGGAATTAAACTACTCTTTTTTTAGATTCAATCCTCCCCCTTTCAATCTTGATATTTTGACTTTTTAAAAAAAGGTACATACAATAAAAATCAGTACAGGAAAAGAACGTACCACTTTTATAACTATGCATGTATTCACTATGTAATAGGTAACAAAAACTTAAGGTGGTACCAAACACCTTGACTAAAATTAATTTGGCTCGTTTAATTTTCATAAAATTTTGACAAAATATTTACTTTGACCCTTTGACAAAAATATAAAAATTTCAAAAAACTTGAACCACACACTTTATCGGAAAAATGTCATTGGATATATAGGAGTTTGACAAACACTAATTTTGATCATTGAGAAGCTTAATATTTCCTTAACAATAGAACGTGATTAAAACGTTCAGCTGATTTTTACAGAGTTATCTCCCTGTAGTGTTATGTACCAACTTAAGTACAACTAAACAATAATAAACAATACCTTATCAAAGAATGTTGGCAGTTACTGAAAGCAAGCTCTATTAAGTACTCAACCTGTTGATCTTAAATCTTGTCACACTACCTTATAGCTAATGTGAGACTTTTTTTCAAAGTTTACAGTGATTTATTGGTCCTTTATCACTGCTATACATGTTATTTGTTTTGTCTGGAAATTACAGAAATTATCAACATTATACTAAACGATTTTTTTATATACTCTGAAACTACAAAGGTAAATCTTATATACGAATTGTTGACGTTGTGTATCTTTATAACAAGTTTATGCAAAAGAAGGTGACAATTTTTAAAGCTATGCTGGTGGAAAGTTTCCATTCCATTTTCATGTACATCTGACTAAAACCAAAAAGCTTTGGGATTATAGGTTTTGTTTGGCTTACAGCGTTTAAAGACTTAACAATATGAATTGAATAATATGATACGAAAATTCAGACACTTGTTTATGCAGGGTTCAGTATTACAGTCGATCACTGTTCTATGCATGGAATATTCTCCACTGAACATAAAGCAACCACTAATTAATCAAGCATGTGCATAAACAATATTTAAACCACTATAGCTATCATAGATACAGTATTTGATATGTGATAAGTTTTTCCTTTAATTTTATGTAATCAGAAAGGGAAGATATATTGGACATACATTTTTGTCGAGCCTGCTTCCGTCGTCGGCGGCGTCAACATTTAGGTTCAATCTGTGGTTAAAGTTATTTTAGACGTCAATAACCTTGTCAAACCTTCATGGAATTTTATTAAATGTGGACAAGCTTATTTATGACCAAAATACAGTATTAAGAGCAACATTTTTAAATGTGTTTTCATTCTTTCGTATTTTACTGATAAACGGACTTTTTTTTCCAGTTAATATTCATATTTAGTCTGATGTTAAAGCATTTCAGTCATCAATAACTTTGTCAGACTCTCGTGAAATTTTATGAAATTTGGACAGAAGCTTGTTTTTGACCAAAATACAGCATTCTGAAAATGAAATTTTGAAAATATCTATTTTCATTTTTCCGTATTTTACAAAATGACTCTAACACCTTTTGAGGGTCTGGATGGGGCGTCCTTCAATTCTTTATTCTTTATTCTTTAAAAATTTTGCCCATTATTCTCTATTCTTTATATTTTAGCATCACAAAGTTCTCTATTCTTAATTTTTTGTTTGCCCTTTTTTCTGTATTCTTTATAATTGGCCCTTTTTCTGCAGTATTGGCCCATTATTGTCTATTCTGTAGACCCCATCCAGACCCTCCCCTATCACATAGAAAACATTTTTGTACCATTTAAGTATATTTAAAAAAACAGATCTTGCCAACGGTTACAAGTTATACTGCACTGACTTCATTTTATGTTCCAATTACTATGTAAAAATATGATTATTATTTCAAGCTTTAAATTTGTATTAATTTGATCATTCATTTGTTACTGTGCATAATAAATGACCAACACTTGGTACTCATTTTGATGTTCCAGGGTCAAGTTATTTGATTTAGGATTTGGAGTTTTTCTCTTTATTCATCCTTAATTATGATAAGTTAAACTATTAGTATATAGAAATATATATCTATCTCTCCTTTGTTGTTCGTTTACTTCAAAAAGGATAGGTGGCATATGACTGTAGGTTGTTTTTAGTAACTATGCGTTGTAGGTCCACAATATTTTGCATATTCCTTTCAAGGGATTTTATAAAATTTATAAAAATTGAAACATAATATTTTACTATAGAATATCAATATCCTGTACCGATGCGCAGTTGTAAAGTCAGACTTTAAAGTGTGCTTCAATTTGATAAAATGAGTCATTCGATATCGACAGTTGCTGTGCCATGTTATTAAATCCCGTAAACCGATCCGCATTTTTAATACTGGTTCTAGATGGTACATTAAAAACGATGATATAAAATACATTGTATAATTTTGTAATTTAGTCTCAACAAAAATTAATATTATATTTAAATATTTATATCTTGTAAAACATGCTTTTAACCATGTCTGATGCCGGGAAATGATAAGTGTCTGCAGGATATATGTTCAATTCATTGATTATTGTTACTAAAATAGTTTCCAATGTCATTTTACGGCTGTCCCAACTTTTGGCCAAAAAGAATTTTAATTCTACCGGTCAATTGAATTAGTTACTTTCTGACTGACTTTTAGACTATGCGCATTCTTTTTAAAGGTAATCCTACAAATCGAACGCTGGGATAATACAATTTTCGAGATTAACACTGCTCCAGTCCGAATATACTATTTATAATATAGATCATTTGATATAAGGGATGGACAAAGAATCCGCATGGACGGTATCTACTATGTCATGTGTTGAAAGCATTTCAAACGTATACAGATAGGTGTAGCTTGAACTCATGTATTACCGAGTTCTTCACACAATAAAGACCTATATACCAACTTTTAAGGAAGGGATTCGTTCCGTTCGGTTGTGTAGAATGTATAAATGCACAGTCACGCCGGTCGGTTAAATTTTGGAATGTTAAGCTCATGGAGGGTACTGAGACAATCAGAGGCTCTATGCAATTGAAAGAACCTGCCGGTGCATTGGGTGCCCGTTTTGGTGAGAGGGATGTAGAAATGCTCGTTCACACGGGTTTTTTTTGGGGGGGAAACTTTCTGAAAGAAAGTTGTGGAAGAATGCCGTGTCCCCTACATGTAATAGATGCCGCGATATAACTGTACATACTACATGTAAGAGGTCCTTTATGGCATGTTGAATACTTCGATAGTAGAGAGAATAATTTAACATTTTTAATCTGAAAATTTGATACTTGAACGGTTTATGAGCTTTTTTACTGTATATTCGTTTTCGCTTTTGGATAAGAGACATAGAAAAACTGTCAATCGCTTAATGCAAGTAAAGAGTTTTGGTGCGACGTAAAACTGCAAACTGTACATGGGAATTGACTATACCAAATCAGGAATATGACAGTAATATTTTTTCTTCGTTCTAAATGTTTTCCTGCATTGCCAGTGATTTCGGACTCTATTATTTTGATACTTTTCCGGGAGTTTGTACATATTATTCCCCATCCTTACCATTAGATCCATACCACTGCCGGCGGTCTGTAGTCCCAAAGTGTACCACCCTTCTAATAGTAAATTTGTTGGCGAGGTCTGCTTTTAAGTGTACATGTTTATAACTTCTCAATATAATTATTTTAGGTTAAATCAACATAGTAGACAAAGATAAAAAAAAATGTTGAAAAATGTGTGCCCCTGACATCTAGAAATTGACAATGAAGGTCGGTTGAAAACAAAATTTTACGACAAAAGAGGTCATTTCAGCTTCCCAATTGTGAACTTTCCATTTCTATGTAGCAACATTCCAGCAGCGTCTGCTTATGGAGTATATATTTCCCAGTTGATACGATATTCCAGGGCTTGTATTTCCTATCATGATTTCCTGAACCAGATTGTTGCTGCTCACAAGGAAGCTATTAAACCAAAAGTTCCAAGTGGTGAAGTTGAAATCCCTTCGTAAATTTTACGGACACCGTCACAAGTTGGTTGATCGGTATGGAATATCTGTTTCACAGATTACGACTGATATGTTCGAATTGTCGTTACAACAATCCCGTCCTCTTTTCCCCGAATGTGACCTACCGAACGAGACTTATCATCGGGTTTGAGCAGCACGATGGGTGCCACATGTGGAGCAGGATCTGCTTATCCTTCCGGAGCACCTGAGATCACCCCGGTTTTTGATGGGATTCGTATTGCTCAGTCTTTAGATTTCTATGTTGTGTTTTGTGTTTTGTGTTTTGTGTTATGGTTTGTCTTTTGGTCTTTCTCTTTTTTTTTGCCATGGCGTTGTCAGTTTATTTTCGACTTATGAGTTGGACTGTCCCTTTGGTATCTTTTGTCTCTCTTTTATAGTTATATAGCTCCCATTGCTCTTTACCATCGTTGGTGACTGGAACTTTTGATTTTGAGCATTCCTTATGACTTATGAACTCAAGGTAAATTCAGAAAAATAAACCTTCAAATATGATATATAGATATAGGAAGATGTGGTATGAGTGCCAATGAGACAACTCTCCATCCAAGTAACAATTTATAAAAGTAAACCATTATAGGTCAAGGTACGGCCTTCAACACGGAGCATTGGCTCACACCGAACAGCAAGCTATAAAGGGCCCCAAAAATTACTAGTGTAAAACCATTCAAACGGGAAAACCAAGTCCTTGTTTATTCCCAAATCATAGCACAGTCTTAAAGCAGTAACAGGATGTCTTCGCTACAGACATTAATTTAAGTAAAAAAACTTTGCACTTATGAGTGAGACGATGAAGAGCAATAAATGTACTATTTATTTGATCATTAGTAACACCCTGTTTCATGTTTTTTTCTTGTGTCAATAAAACTTTGTTTATTCACCTTAGTTCTCCTCTTTTCAATTGTACAGAAATAAAAACATCGCACAATGTTCAACTGTTACCGTATGCTTAACCCGCAAACGTTTCTGATTATTTTGTTTCTGGTATTATTCATCAATTTTGTAACTAATTCACGTTTGTGTAAAGGTTAAAGGGAATGCTGTTAATATCCAATAAAAGCAAAGCGGTGGAAACATTGAAAATATGAGAAGTGATGGATCTGGGAATTGTTAAGAAAAAATAGGGGACTAAAACGACAAGCCGTAATTTGTTTTAATGGAAAAAAACTCAACCTTCTCCTAATCTACCTATATATTAAATAAGACAATAGAAATTGAGGCATACATATAGAAAAGCATAATGTATTAAAAGGTTTATTTTGTCAATAAAATATATCACAGATATTAAAAGTTTGATGTAATAAAATTTGACATCATTAACAAAAATCTATGCTAAAACAATTGGTCAACAAAAAGACTATCACAAACTCAATCAAATGGTAATCCTATTTTAGTTCTATTTGCTTTACCAACTGGTAGTATTTTAGCTAATAAAAAGAAACGACTGTATAATTTTATTAAGGTCGCATTTAAGGCAAGAACGATTCTCTGAGGCATTATTTTGTCAAAGCAGTTTCTTTATGCCTGTATACCCTTAAAGCAACAAGTTAAAATGAAACCTCTAATCTAGAAGGTACTTTGATTCTTCATGACATATAAGCTATAATATTTTAGTAGCTTTTACATGCGTTTCCTATAACCTATTTAACATGTTCAAAAATTGAAAAAAGGTATTGTTTCAAACATATTGGAAATAACAAGTTATCATTAACAACTATACTCTCAAGTCTAGTTAGAAATCCAACTATAATTTAATCTATAGAAAATACTTATTTTGTACTAAAATTGGATGATTGTGTTTCACACAAAATCTGTAAGAGGTCTTGGTGAAAATAAAAAATACAATCATTCTTCAAAAAGCTCAAACTGTATGCTTTACGAAACAAACACAAAGTACGACACTCACAAAAAATTATGAAAAGTCACTGAAATTGCCACTTTTCTAAATTCGCTAATATCTAGTGAAACCTGTACAATTAAATGAAACATTCATAAGAAAATAAATAAAATGAATTACAAATGTATTTCTAACAATTATATTGCAGAGAAGAAGGAATAATACTGTTTTCAAATAGGGTACTATGATTATTATTGCCTTTGCTAAATAATAATCAAAAATATATAATATTGATAAAAAAATATTTTCACAAACACATATTTATTGAGCAAACAAAACAAACTCCACTAATAAACCGTGGATAATGTGAACATACGTTTACATATAGACCAAGTTTATACATCAAAAGTCCATAGTTCCGTGTTACATTGTATATGTACTATAATATAAACAGAATATATTTGGTTGTATTTAGCCTGTAAAACAATAAAAAGGATGATTCAGAAAGAATTTAGAAAAAATATAACACTAGAATATTCTGAGAGAGTACCATGCACTTTTACTCAAACTTTTCCAAGAGAGTAACATGCACTGTTATTCAAACTATTCCAAAAGGATAACATGCATTTGTTTTATATCTGTGTATCAAAAACAATGAAGGCATATCACACTTTTTTTTTAAACCTTTCTCCTTTGCACCATTATGAAGTACTGTATTTTGCTAAACATCTATAACTAAATTTCATTAATTATATTTGCTCATATCCTACGATGATCTAAATTCAGCTACGTTATCAATAATATAAGTTTTGACAGCACCATCTCATCAATAAAAGTATTTTAAAGTACGAAAATAAAAGTGATCAGTAAGTACCTTGATATTTTCTACCATTATTTCAAAATTTAACAAACAAACAAAAAAAGAGAAAATATAAGTCCTAACCTGGGACATAATATATTGACTAGTCCCAGGTCACAACTTATTTTTGTACAAACTGATGAGTTGCATTCCCTTTCATTGCTGAATATATTTTTGTCTTATGTCTTATGTTATTATATTAATGTATAAGTTATGCAGAACCTACAATGTTAGTGTGTACATGTAAATTATACGGGGACAAATATTCTTAAACGGAAGGGAGTTATAAGATTGAGAATGTCTCTATATTGGCAATTGGAGTCGTACGTGTCACGTATCATAACAAAACAATCACAGAAAGTTATGAGAAATTATTTTAGAGAACAACTCCAATTGATAGGATTGTAGCGTAGTTTCTCTCGGTCTATCCTGTCTTCTAAGAATTTGTTTTGCTTTCTCGTTTCCCAATGATCTTCCATAAACTGAAAAGAAAATATACAAAACACATTTATAATTACCGATATAAAAACATCATTATGAGTTATTTTGAATTTTCCATGACTTAACAATCAGTATGTTAACAGAAAACCCTTCCATTTTCTTATTTTAAACGGGAAAAAAAATATATCACGCATTTTCCATCACTCAAAATATGGTCGTTCCTCATAGCGATGAACTGGAACATGTGACCTATAGTATCTGGTCTCATTATGTGCCACCCTAGAAGCTAAAGACTGAACAAAACGTTTGAGAATAGCAATGCCTTTAAATTTTCATGGCTTTAAATGTTTGATTACTTGCCAATTACCTTTTCAACTATTGCGTACGAATTGCCAATCATACGTTCAACTATTGCATGTGAAAAAGCCCAGTGGTATTCATAGCTGTTGCGACACTGACATATACATGTACCCATTTAGTTTACATGGACATGTATCCATTACACGCGTATTATGTACATTATGTATAGATCTTATAGAAATCAATTGCATAATGTAGACCAAAATGAAAAATGATACCAATTATCTATTTAATTACGTTACTAATATTTTTTTAAATTAACAAGATAAAATGCAGAATGGAACAGGAATAATGTCCCTTTCGTTGCTAATAAATTATTAATTCCATTCCGAAGATTTCTAAATGTAAAAATTGAATGCTGTCAGCGATTAATGCAAAATGCGATCGTCACTTGCTTTCATTTCGAATGAATTTGAAAAAAAAAACAGAATTCACATTCAATTCTATAACATTATCTTCGCCCTTCTTTCTACAAGTTATAAATTGTACATACCGTTTTATTTTGATTTCTGTATTGTTGTAAATACAAGTGTTTATTGATATATTTGTCTATGTCTTCTTTTTTACACTTGTTATCGTAGGCTATAGACATAGCACTCTCCTGTGTTTTCTCTCTGTTAAATTTATTTTTTTGAAAGTCTTTGTCTTGCATTTGCTGTTTCAGTGTTTCTCTAAAATGCTTTCTGAAAAAAAGCAACAAGCATTACATTATAATGTTTAGAAACGAATTTTATTGGAAAATAAATATTCACTTCAACCATGATATTGTCTTGTTTTCCTTGACTTATGGTTTTAGTTGCCCTGTTCGTATCTTCTCCCTTTGTTTACACACTAGCTCTGACATATCAAACAGAAGCTAGATTTTTGAAACAGAGGCCCTTAAACTCGAATTCAAGTGTAAATGATTTATATGTGTGTTGGCTAAATGTCCAGTTGCAATTATTCGAGGCATATTCAAGACGGACGATAATAAAAATACATGTACATAAAAAATGGAATATGTTCTATAAAGTTGGTCGACCTGGATTAAGCGCAGGACATTTGATATGTTGACAGGAGCAAATATTTTGTCTCACAAAAGCCACCTACAGGTCAATCAAAGAGCTGTTCAAACATTTCTACGACGTGCAAGGAACGTGCTCATAGAACGGATGTTCGATTTAAGTCTCATTCCAAACGAACGTGCGAATAATTATACATCCTAAGCAACAAACGGACGCCTCCTTAGAATGGGTCTATCTGCCGTTAACTGTTATATTTATATACACCGAAGTTACCCTTCGAATTTGAGGCAAACAGTGAAACAAGATATGTATAAAACAGGGAAAGAGTTTCGTATGGCACCACCACGGACTAAACTGTGACATGCCGTTTTGTTCCTTCAGTATTATAAGGGTGCCAAATGGAACTCTTGTCATAAATGTTTCTTGTTACAATGAACTACTATATATATTCAATTTCATCTTCATTTGTTTCATTAACATACACAAATTGTGTTTTTAGTCGATCGCATATAAAATAGACTACGTGGCTAAACATTGTTATCTAAAGATAATATTTATGTTATTCTTATGTTTGCACTTAAAATATGCTTTATTGAATTAGAAATTGTCGATCTTCATTCAACTCTGCAGACATTTAACCCTTTATACTGTCTAAACCGGAACTTGATACTGATATGCAAGCTTCCAATGTTTTTCGATTGATCAGATATCGTTTCCTGTTAAGAGTTAAAAGCTCTAAATGAAATCGATTTTAAACTAATATGCATTGTAACGTTATGTATTAAAAATATTTTCAAGTCTGGTGATATAATCCGATGAAATTCTTTAGAAATCTAAGGATAATGACAAGTGTCAAGTTAACAAGCACAATCTTAATTTTCAACGATTAAATCAGAGTTTATAAAATAGAGATATGAAATCGTGTTGAATACGCAATGAACTAAAAGGGAAAAAATATCTTAAACTCTATGATTTATATTATAGTTGATTAGTTTTCCGTGACTTGGTTTCTGTTGCAAGAACAACGATATCAAACTCTCGTCTGCAAAACATTGGTGCATTCGAATACTCTGATTTTCCTAATTTGTTTGAGGTTAAACGGCCTTACAAATTAATTAACGACAATCACAGACCTTAATACCAAATTACACTTCAAGTTGCATAAACATATGTATAGATCTAACATGTTATTTCACAGATCACCACATTTGGT
Organism: Mytilus coruscus; assembly: GCA_017311375.1. Classification (NCBI taxonomy): domain Eukaryota; kingdom Metazoa; phylum Mollusca; class Bivalvia; order Mytilida; family Mytilidae; genus Mytilus; species Mytilus coruscus. The sequence continues at coordinate 91,401,420 of CM029595.1, forward strand.
TTTTAATAATAAGAATCAGATTTCGAATCTTAAAGATAAGAGACAGATTTTAAATTACATGTCACACTGAACAATAGCGATTGTCCTTTATTCAAATTACAAGATTTACTATACTGATGACACCATTTAAAATCGACACTAACTGTTTTGACGGCATTCAGTTACCATTATATAATTATGTGAATACTTTGTATTTTTTTCAATCATACTAGTTGGTCACAGTGTAATGCATTGGAATTTTAATCATTTTCTTGTATATACATATATGCTGTGTGTGTGTGTGTTTGAAATAGCACAGCTATACATGTAGATTCTTTTATTTAATCTTCATTTTTCGTCTTATATAATACATTGTCGCTGGGTTATATACACTGGGCAACTAACAATATGTCAAGTCTACTGTGCATGTAGTCATGTCACAACTTAGCATGTATAAAGAACAAGACCATGTTCCAAGCAAGGACCCGAAGCTCGTAGACATGGAAATTATACTCTTTTGGAGAGTCATGCCTCGGGCAATATCAGTGTTTACTTTGAAGCACTGCTTTTGATTTGTGGTAATGGCCTGTTAACATATAACCTCATATAATGTGTCGGTTTTCTTTTCTGAGTGACACTGTGACTAACATATATGTGAAGGGAAAAAATAGCACTAAAAGCATTAACAACATATAAACGAATTAAATTGGATTAAGTTACTCAAGAATTTAAGACAACTTGGTTACCAAAACACAACAAACTTTCAATAAAAGATTAAGTCAATCGTGAAAGAAAGTAATTCAAAGTTTAATTTAAGCTGGCTTCACACATACTTCACACATCTTGGTAGATTAATCTTTTTAAAAGAATCCATGCATGACTACTCTTCTAAATGAAGGTTATAAGATCATAAAGCATGTTTTTCCGATATGAAATCATTTGTGAAAATGTTTACATTTAATGGGATGATTTCTTTGAAGAAGATAGTTAAAAAGTCTATACCCATTACACAACCACTAAGCTTTTAACAAGACATGATAAAAAAAGAAAATTTGATGAAAGCTTAAAAATATATACGATGCAATCAATAACGTAGTATATGTAGATCAGAATATTTCTGAACTTCTGAACACATTTGCGAGAATAACTGACTTTTCGGGGGGATTTCTGTTACTGCAATTCAAAGAACACGAAAGTCAACGTTCAATATAAGACAAAGTTGAGTTTAGCCCAAACAATTGACTGGGGTGTATAATTAGGGTTATATACCTTGACTTCTCCCATCCGGCAATATAACCCATGTTAAGTAGTGGTGTCTTTTTAGCTCTACGGGATGTATAAACACGCAGCCACGTCTGTTTATAATTTGGACGGTAAATCTCACTCTCTTGTAGTGAAAGTGTCACACTCTTCATATGTTTAAGAACCCGTGCAGCTTACGGGTCGTTGGGTTGTAAGACAAAATTAATTGATGCCACTATCCAGCACACCCTCATTTCCAAGTGAGAGTCAAAATTCCAGCCATTCATCCCGGTCTACCCACTTTACAGAACCTACCGTTGGATTTAGTGTCCTGAATATTCATGTAAAATGTGTCACTGGCCGTTAAGAAATCAACAATCATCTTTATAAGGTTTTGCAGTATAAAGTAAAATAACAAAAACAAAAACGAACTCAAAGGCAATTCAAAACGGAAAGTCCTTTATCAAATGGCAAAATTAAAAGTTCAAACACATTAAACGAATGGAAAACAACTGTCATACTCTTGACTTGGTACAGGCATTTCCTTATGTAGAAAATGGTGGATTAAACCTGGGTTTTTAGCTATAGATTAACCTCTCACTTGTATGGCAGTCAAAGTCGATGGAGCCAAACCAGAATTTACAACAGTCATTTTTGTTGATGTTAAGGAATCCACATTGTGATATTTAAGAGAAACAGTCTGACATGGGGATATTGAAAATTACGAGTGTACCAACTAGATTATGTCAAGCCTAATACTAGTATATGAATTATAAAGTTATGAAACATATGACATCAATCAGAATTATTCGCGTTCCACATATGATTCTGAAGGAGTGAACAAATCAACACAAACATTTTTTTTTTGTAGAACGTTCCTGCAAACGACAAAACAGTACTAGAAACTGACAAACCCTTCCCTTTGGAAGTTGGTGCATGGCAAAAATTGTGTGAAAATATGGAAATTACATATATCTTGGAGAGAGATGGTAGTTTTCTGATTAAGAACATACAATTAATAAGAAGCGAATATTTCTAGATCCTTTTTTAATATATTTTCATAAGTTAATTTTATCTGCTTTAGAAAAACAAAACTTTTTCATACATATGCGTTGATAAATTCACGCTAGTTAAAAGGTCTCGGTAAACCTGTAAAATCGGGTTAAAAAATAGTTCTTTTCCCACGTAACAGTTCATTCGATTTGACCAAAAGCAAACATAACAAAATAATTGATTACACAAATTACAGCATAACCAACCTTCTGTTATATAATTATGATAATCCCGCATTGACTTTTGAGAAAATGGTTAGATAAATAAACATTTACTTATTTCAATATTTGTAACCCCGCCTTTTTATTGGTATGTATTGATAAGTCATGGTTTAATGCAAGATTTATATTTTCTTCAAACATTTTGTCACGAAATGTTGAGATAATATTTAAATGTTATCTTGACGTTTTGATTTTACAGAAACGTAAATGTCTTTGTAACTAAAATTTACCCTGTTGACATAAAATAATTTTATAGATACAAGAAACATTTATTACAATTTATTGCAGTGTTTGAACAACCAGTTATTGGTGACCGTGTATATATAATCAAAGTTTTTTTTAAACAAACTAAACTTTATTCAATTTTCGATTTAGAGATTTGTGAAGTCTTTTAATCTTAATAAATGCATTTGTAATATTGGCCACTGCACACACAGCAATCAACAATAATGCGGGTTTCATACGATGTGAATTAAAATTTACAAAATATGCAATTTATAATTTTTTTTGTTACTTTTAAAATGTACTAAAGTCCTAGTCTAACTTAAGATTGTATCTCATACTTATTACGAGGTTAAACAGAATTATACAGACTATAAAAACCCCTTTCATGGGCACTGAAAACTTTCATAATGATCTATATTTTTCCTATGAATATTAACAGATATGAATAAAAACCAAATGACACGTGATCTTATTAAATCTAAAACACTATTCATCTGATATAATAAAAAATACTTTCAACAGAAGAGGGACTATCTTAGTAATTGCATTGAACTTGAACTGTTTTTTAAATTCATTTTATCAAATTATAATTATTACGTTATAGTCGCTATATATCTGTCTCTACATGTATTTATTTGTTTGTGAGAGGTGGCGTAAATAACTAAATTTCCCCAAGTTACTAACTTGTCATTTAACATTCAACCAGATCTATTAACTTCAAGGGGGTATGCATTAAATTTAAAGTATCGCATGTTTTAATAGACTTTTAAGTCTTTGTTCGATATAATTTACAATTACATCGAAATGAAAAATTAAGATGTACTACTATAAATATAGGTCCTCACTTCAATAGTTGCGTTTACTTAATTTGTACTGACTGACATCATGACGATGCATTCCTACTGCAGCTTTTATTATGCGCATATTACCTATTTTGCTAGTGGTTTGAGGCGCTGGGTACAGTGCTGGCAGTATTGATTGATGTCTACACAGCTTGAGTTAGAATGTGAGTTCGAATATTGCTACGAAAACGATATAAATTAGCAAGTACAATAAGTCAGATTTTTTTTTCTTCAGAGTTGTCACGTTTTATCTCTCTCTATATATATAACTATTGAAAGAGACATAGAATGATCAGTATGTATATATTTTCATCAATATGATGCAAATATTAAAACGCTTCAGATTTGAATAAAACATAGATGTACGGTATACTGCAGTGATACAGAACCCGAAAGACAAACAAATCACGTGATATCTAGAGGTCAATAAATGATCTTGAACCTTAGAAAAAAGCCAAGACACTCAGTATGCCAAGTTCTAAGTCGATCCGAGTCTAGACAAAATGCATTTTCTCTTCAAAGAATGACAGCAGGATAACATGTATTTAATTGTGGTTACAACAGCATTTTAAATTAGTTCAGTTACTAAAGTAAACAAACTTTTGGTTTATTTTACCTCAATCGAAAGATAGCAAAAAAGTATTAAAAGACCGGAACATTTCCGCTGTAAACGCGACGTATAAAACTATATGAAGCCAATTTCATTAACACTGATAACTCCGGTACTTTTATTTGGATTTTATCGAAGTGCTGAGCATGAGAAGATAACCCCGATAAAGGACCCGGCCTCGCTATTTTGGAAATTCATGCGGTTTTTTTTTTTTTTGTCGGTAAACATCGAGTTGAATAAGATTCCGTTATCTATGATTTTTTAGAATTGCTATTATAAAAATCGAAACACATCTAACAAGTTTGAAGTTTGGAACGTTTCTGCTGTTATTGTGAAGAATATACCGGTACTAGCTAACATATAAATGTAATGAGTCGAAATAAATATAAGTCTATTGCATCGCTTAAGAAAACAGTCGGTTCATAGACAAAGCTGTAACTTCTTAATATTGTAGACGGATAATAACGTAGATCGTTTTGATACTTAATCTGTATATGATTTAACTATTCGAATCAATAATAAAAAAAATCTCAATTAATCGTACATTGTTCCTTGTATCGATTAGAACGAAATCTGATCGATGCATCTTCCCTAGAAACAAAAAGGCTATGGATTGCCTCGTTAACAGTTTTTCAAATATTTAAGTTTCTGAAGTACCTATTGAATTTCTGCGTGGACAATTTAAAGCCTTTTATAGTCCTCGGGGATTTTGTGTCGCACAGGAAATTGATTTTTGTGAAGGAATTAACAATTTAAAATCATTTTCTATGAAATTTGATTCTAATCATTGCAAATAACTATCAGTTCGATATTGAGATTCTACAATTATAATTCAAGGTTCATTTTAACATTATTTTTCTCTTCAATCTCGTTCTTTATTTAAAACTTGCACAGTGACAGAATCGAAGAGTCTATTTACTTGCACGCTGCACTTGTAAGTAAAGCAATTAACACGTCTCCCAGAATCAACAAACGAAGTTCTCAGTTATTCTTCACGGTAAAAAAGAACTAATTACCAGAACTTCAAAAGACATTATAAAGAATGGACTGTGTAGTCTCAAATATTCGCTTAGTTGAATGAAATGTAGTGTATGTATCTGTCCCAAGCCAGGAGCCTGTAATTCAGTTGTTGTCGTTTGTTGCTGTATATCATATTTGTTTATCGTTTATTGTTTTGTACATAAATCAGACCGTTAGTTTTCTCGTTTGAATTGTTTTACATTTGTCATTTAAGGGCCTTTTATAGCTTACTATGCGATATGGGTTTTGTTCATGGTTGAAGGCCGTACGATTACCCGTAGTTGCTGACTTCTATGTCATCTAATCTCTGATGGAGAGTTTTATCGTTGGCAATTATACCACATCTTCTTATTTTATACCAACGTTTATTTGACATTTACACTATAGCTGGTTTTAAATGTAAAACATGCACCAACAGAAACACAATTCAAATAATTCCTGAAATTTTATATACTACTTACTTGAAGAAATTAATTTAACTTCACATATTTTCTATTAAATTCAAATAGTATAGGTCAATTTATTTTACGTTTTTCTCAATATGAAAAATTGTTTTTGTTTATTTTTATCAAATTGGACAACTTTCTGAATTTTTCAAAATTCTGTCGCTTTCGTTTATACAAAAGCAATACAATTTGAATATTTGTAATGAAACGGGAGAAATTATAATTGTGTTGTCTTCTACATGCATGTATACAACTGTTTTGTTACTACTACTCTGAAATATCGAAATTTCACTTCGGCTACGTTTTCTCAGTTTTTCATATACACTAAGGGTTGAATGGTCATTCGGGCTCCATCGTTCATTAGTAAACATATACTGAGTGAAGCGACCATTTGGCTATGGGAGGTGTAAAATAACGAAACCACAACCAGTCGGGATGAGAACTTTAAATACAATGTCTAATGTAAATAAAGTTCCGTACTCTCTGTACACTAAATAATCATCGCAACAACTTTTCGAGGTGTCCATTAGATTGCGTGTTGGAAGACAAAATGTATGACCTTTTCCCGTATACCCTTTACTAGTGTGAGTAAAAATTCCCTCCAAATCATCCCGCTCGACGCACTTTGCAGAACCTACATGTTCTCCTCCTGTATATGCATGAAATATGTGTCACTGGACGCTAAGCAAAACTATCAATCAATTATTTAATATCTAAAATTTGACAACCTTGCAAAATGCACTTTAGCAATTTCATATTTTAGTTTTCAAAAGATATATGTTCAAAAAGTATAAGTACATTATTAAATATTATTACTAGTGATTCAGTCATTCATAGCCAAACATGTAGATTGCAATTATTTCAATTAAATAAGTTTGTCCATTGTTTGCTTTGTTCTTGAGGGTGTTCTCAGACATCAATAATTCGCCAGATTAAATACTTGAACATAGTATATTTATACATCCATACAATACCTTCTTTCATTGTATATAATTATGTATGTCTGAATCTTACCATGAATGTTATTTGAAATTACTTTCTTAATTCGTCATGTGAATGAAAATTCACGTAATTTCGGATTTCAAATCAAGTGCAGGTAAAGATAAATCTGATAATAACTGTAATAGTTTTAGTCCAAATATTTGTTTAAGATCCTTGTCAAAACCAGTAGCTATTCCAAACATCTGTGGTGCTTTTAATAACTTTTCCTGCCTTCATCATATGCAAGCGACTGACATTCAAATCACGAATATTTGGCGCATGCAAATGAATATATAATGTGCTCTATACTTGACCGAGAAAAGGATTATTTATGGATTGATTGGTTTTGCTTAACGACCAATGGCAAATATTTCATGCATGTTCATAAGGAAAACAATTTAACAACTGATGCAATAGGTATATCCTGCAATAAGGGTCGACCGGGATGAAGGGCAGTCAATTTTGGACTGTCTCTGATAAATGAGAGTATAGTGGATAGGGACAGACACTAAGCCTTACAACAGGACACCTACGGATTTATCAGAGAGCATGGCACTCTCTCTACACGAGGTATCGAATTTAACTTCCCTATTCTGACCGGACGTGGGTTAGAATTTATATATCCCGCATAGCCAGACGGTCATTAACTTTGACAAGGGTTTTATTGCCGGTGGAAGGAAAAACTTTTCTATAGTCACCCTTGGGTCGGGATTATAGAAGAGGAGATAATATTCTAATGAAATGAACTTAAACGAACACAGTTATGTGCATGGGTATTTTAGTCTCTCTTCGGTTGTTTTGGGAATATCTTTGATGTGCATTTAAGATGGCTGGAATGAAGAAAATATATATACGTACATGTATATGTAAATAAAGTCATGTCCATATCTTTAATACTAAGCTACAACACCCTAATATGATGTCTGAGGTTTACCGTTATTCCAAATTTTATAAAAAGGTGGATTAAAGTGGATTAACTACTGATATTAAATTTTAAACATTTAGCACTAACCATGGTATTTACAAAACGAAATATTAACTGTACTCTTATTAAAGGTAAATTTTACATTTAAATTTTAGAGTTTATAAGCCAGTTAAAATGTCTCAAGTAGTCGGTGTTATCAAAGTTTGGCTAGAAATTGATCTTTACGATAAGTTTCGTTAGGTGCTCCTGGTGAGGGTCAAATACATATCTAGGTAGAAAAAAAGATATACCTTAAAACCACATAATTTATAGTGACTTGTGTTAAATTTCAGTTCTTTTGTTTGAATGTTTTAATTTAAAATTTGTCAATTTAAAAACCTTTTGTACGTAATGATATTAAAATGTGCTAAATCTATACAGTTATAGATGTTAGCAACACGGTATACATTTTAATGAGATTAAATACTCAATACGAAATTGAAATAACATATACTTCAACGGGTATGGCGTGTAGATTTATTTCTACATGTGTTGAAGTGTCTTTTGTGGCTTTAAAGTGTACAAATCTTTAACTGAAATGTTTTGAAAAGATTGCAATGCATGTCTTGATGAAATGACTTGCTTGCCAGGAAGACTTTAAGGTCTTCGTAAGTGTACAAACAGCATATGGGTTGGTACCTAGAAAGTTTAATTAAAAATGAGCTATTCATTTATTTGCCCCAACCCGTGTACGTACATAAGCCCTGAGTGGGGATTTTGATGAGGTGATTAATCAGGTTGATAGTTTTGTTACTGGTCACGACTTTTGATGATTAAGCGATTACATAACCATAAAGATGAAGGACCGCAATAAATGCGCTGTTATTATGATATGTATATATACATATGTATATTGATATTGTTAATTTACTATTATTTCATGGGATTGATATTTAACGTACACCTAACCCATTTGCCTTCTTTGCCACACCTCAAATGACCTTGTAGATTAAAAGCAAATTGATTGTGATGATTATGAACTTCATTAGATTTGTTATGTTATATGCAAAATGTAGTGTATTGAAAAGGTTAATATTCTTATTAATGCACATTCACGTTATGTACATAAACATTAACATAATGAGCATTACAAATATACATGAGGGTCTAGATTGGGGTTCTTCATTTCTGTATTCTTCAATTTTTTATGCCATTTTTCTCTATTCTTTATACTTTTTGCCCATTATCCTCTATTCTTTATATTTAAGCACCTCATTATTCTCTATTCTTTATTTTTTTAGTCCACTTTTCTCTATTCTTTATATTTCTTGTCCATGATTCTCTATTATGTAAACTTCTATCCACACCCTCATAGAGGGGTGTAAAATGATTGGAAATGAATATGATTTGGAAGTACTTGTTAATATAAACCTTTCATAAACTAGTTTAAAATATGATGAGGTAAGTGTTAATACCCTCTTTTCCATTATGGGACGACAATCCCATTAAATACTGGAAATATCAAAGGAACAGTATATTTTATTAGTCTTCTTCGTTTTGAAAATTATTGCAAAAACTTCAAATATGAACCAAAAAGCTAACACCTTATTTGAGGACCATGGCAGTCCCTTGTATCAACCTAAAAGGTACCCTTTAATGTTTACTGGTATTATCCCATAGACTATATATAAGAAATCAATAAATGATACATAAAACTGATGAAATCTTACTAAAAACACCAGCATTCGTTGCCCGAAAAAATGCCATCTTACATACCTATATTGTTCCTTTTCTGCAGGTTGGCCATAAAAAGGCTTTGACCATGCTGAGTGATATCTCTGATGCTCTCTCTGTTGCATCATAATCCTTCGTGCCTCATTGTGCCAGTGTTGATCCACTGTTTCCCAAGCCATGTTTATTCTCTTCTTTGGTGGAGGAGGTGACAATGGGTTAATCCTCTGTGGTATGCGAACAAGTTCCATAGAAGTTGAGAGTTCTCTTGGAGGATAAGGTCCAAATGAATTGGTAGATAGCGATGCTGATAAAGTCCGAGGACATTTCGTTGGAACTGGCGTACTAATTGGTGATATTTTTGGCAGTGTTGTTGTAGACATTTTGAAGTATATTTATACACGAGACCCTAAGTCACAAATCTGAGGAATGAATCAAAAGATCAGTTGAAATAGGTATAAATGTATGTCAAGTTACGTTCTTTGATAATGTGAATTTAATACATGTACGAGATCCTAGTCAGGTAAATTTTCAAGAGTCAAATCTTTTATTATTTATATTCTATAAAATTATGTCACCGCGTTTTTCACTCCACTCCCTCATAGAAACACGCGAATTATTCGTTTGTTGTAATCGATGGTATCTTTGACGACTTTTTCAATTCATAACCTAAGACACTTTGTAGTTTTTATGACAGACGAATAATTTTCTTTCATTAGGTACAATTATGTCATCGTTTCCTTTTCTTTTCATGTTGTACAAAAATTGATTTCACCATGTTAAATTATAGTATTTTATATTCGTTCTTTAAAGCAGATCTTTATAGCAGATCAGACATATTTGTTTGCAACCATTCAAGTTAAATAATGAATGTTAAATGCACTTTAATATTATTTAAACATTGTTCGATTTGTTCAGATATACTATATATACATTCATATTAAATATGAATTAAAACTCAATACATAATAAAACTTAAATATCATCTGTTAGTTTAAAACGACAATGGACAGAAATGTTTCGCGTCTATGAACAATTAAAAAATACAAAGAAACAAAACAAATTAAAGCCTTACATACCTGTAAAAGTTAACATATATCCAGATTTTTACATTTTTTCAAATTATCACCATTTTCATATCAAAACTTTTCGCATGTTGCGTTCACAGTTGGTCACATGATAATTCGTACGTCGCTACGGAGATATGAATAAGCCTCGTTTGTGTAATTCATTCAATTGTCAAAAAGTTGATCCGTTTTAAAACGGGTAGGATTACTGTTTTTATATGTATAGTATTTATTTAATATTTGTGGAAGGCAATTAGTGAAGCTATTCAAAAGAGAATTACCTTTTACCTGTAAAAACTTAGGTATATCATTTTACCTTTCGTTAAAAGAAAGGTTTAAGAGATCGATATGGAAAAATAACTAACTGATATGAAGTACAAAATTGCGTGATGGCGTTGATCATCCACGGCTTATTAAATCAATTAGACTAATTAAATTAACAAGCGTAATTATGTCATGCAGGAAAGAAATAAAATACACCATTCAAAGCAATTAATAAAGTTTTACTATGTAAATGCTCGCAACGATGCAAAACGAGTTGAAGCTTTAAAGAAGAAATTGTTTTCCAGTAAAGTTAGCTTTCAGTCACTGCGAACATTCATTTTTCTTTCACGTGTTTTATTTTGCGTTAATTTTAGCTGGATTTTTTTTAATTGTATGTAACACCGATATCACTAATTTAAGTGCCTTTTCTAAATCGATCTTTATTATTCAGTTTATTTCATTATCTCGTGATTGTATAGATCGGAATAGAAATAAAAATTCGAAGTTTAAACAATCTAGGTGAATTAACCAGGAACCTTGGTAGTGGTTGTCTCAGTTTGTACTACAATGTGTTTGTTTTCTTTCTTTTAAGGATCAGATGTTTTAATCGTCTTAAAAATGCAGGAAATATTTGCCACTGTACATTGCGCAAACAACAATCTATTTTATCTCTTGTTTTTCCTTAAAGGGGAATTAGTTATGATTAAGACATACAAATAAAATACCATGTTTGTTTGTTTCAAACACCAAGTATAAAAGCGGAATTTTGAAAAATTAATTCGCTATTAGCAGTGAGTTTGGTTTAATTTTGTCAAAAAGGTAAAAAAAAAAAATAATAATAAAACATCGCGATTGCACGTGCTTCTTGTCTGGTATATTTGTATCTAGTTTATATCGGGTCATATGACCACCGGCATTCTCGGAGGTCATCTTGATGGTTAATTAGATGGCGTCTAGTTTAATATACACACGAAATGCTGATACATTATAACGAGTCCATGGATTGCTAATTATTGTTTCTGGTGGACTTTGTGTAATTTGGTTATACGTTTTATTATGTTATAAATTGAATATGAGAATTTGGGTCAAATCGGTGATTATGAATTGGTCAAATTTAAGACAGCTTGGTGTGTCTCCTGCTGATTTGGAGCAAGATATACAGTGAAGACATTTATTTATCTATGGTCGTAGTATAACCTGGATTTAAAACTGAGAATGGAAACGGGGAATGTGTCAGAGAGACAACAACCAGACCAAAGAGCAGAAAACAGCCCAAGGCCACCAATGGGTCTTCAACACAGCGAGAAAATCCCGCACCTGGAGGCTAGCTTCAGCTGGCCCCTAAACAAAAATGTGTACTAGTTCAGAGAAAATGGATGTCACACTAAACTCTGAAACATATAGATGAACCAAAATTAAAAAAAAAACATACAAGACTAACAAAGGCCAGAGGTTTGTATGTATGTTTGAATGTTTTACTCGGTTGTGTTATATGTCTGTGATGTATGTTTACACAGTTTTGGCTACTGGATCTCAATTAATTTCACATTAACCTATTATGTCTGTTTGGGTTGCTCACCCAAAATGTTGTCAATATTACAAACAACTGTCATACAAATGGGAGGTTTAGCTAGCTACAAAACCAGGTTTAACCCACCATTTTCTTCGGAATTTTGTTTATTTGCCTGTTCTTTTTTTCTTTTGGCCTTGGTGCTATCTATTTATATCCAACTTATAGTTTTTAATTGCCACAACCCGGTACCTCCTCCCTTTTTTCGTGAAATAACCCTCTGATCGCAGAGAAAACTCTGTCACAAGACAAAGACAGAGACAATCACCTATATATATTCACAGGACACACGCTAAATAATTAAATGGCATATATCATATATCAGAAAAATCCTTTTTCTAAGTAATTATAATTAACTATTCTATTTGATTTAAATGAATAAAAGGAGATGTTGGTAATACGTCAACGAGATATCAAATGGTAATACGTCAATAAGATATAAGATTTAACGGTAATACGTCAATGATATATCAAACGGTAATACGTTAACGAGATATCAAACGGTAATACGTCAATGAGACAGCAAACGGTAATACGTCAATGATATATCAAACGGTAATACGTCAACGAGATATCAAATGGTAATACGTCAATGAGATACAAGATTTAACGGTAATACGTCAATGAGATATCAAACGGTAATACGTTAACGAGATATCAAATGGTAATGTGTCAATGAGATATCAAAGTTAACAGTATACGTCAATTAGATATCAAACGGTAATACGTCAACAAGATATAAATCAAATGGTAATACGTCAGTGAGATATCAACGGTAATACGTCAATGAAATATCAAACGATAAGATGTCAACGAGATATCAAACGGTAATACGTCAATGAAATATCAAACGGTAGTACGTCAGTGAGATATCAAACGGTAATACGTCAGTGAGATATCAAACGGTTATACGTTAATAAGATATCAAACGGTAAGACGTCAATGAGATAGCACACGCTAATACGTCAATGAGACAGCAAACGGTAAGATGTCAATGAGAAAGCAAACTGTATACGTCAATAAGATATAAAACGGTAATACGTCAAAGAAACACCAAACAATAACACGGTAACGAAACATCAAACGGTAATGATACATCAATGAGACATCTAGCGATATTAACTCAATGCGGCATCAAACCGTTATACGTCAATGCGACACCAAACGGTTGTGCGTCATTCTGACAACAAACGATAATGATAATGATGCATCAACGGTAATACGTCAATAATACAGCAAACGGCAATACGTCAATAAGACATCAAACGGTAATACGTCAATCAGATTCAAAATACATCTACAGCATAACATAATATCAATATAACAATTGTTTGGTTCCTTTATTGTATTGAACAAAGCATGACTTTTGTTGTTCTAGTTAAGGTAATTTAAGTATTGAGAGAAGTCATTGTTTTAAGTGAAAAACGAACAAGTGAATCTTTTGTTCTTTTAAAAAAGAACCATTGAAGGAAAACAGAAAATATTAATTAATTCAATAACACTGTAGAATGTGAACTAAAATTAGAAGTCTGAAGATACCACGTAAGTTTGGAAAAAATGTTAAATAGCCTTATATGATTTTAAAACAATTCATAGACGCTTTCAACTTGCTATTAATTTGTTGCATAGGTTGATTTTTTTTAGGTGTATGGATTTTCGGGGAAAGAAAAAGAAAAAAAAAATTGAGTTATTTATACCTTCATATCCTAAAATTAGTATGTTTTCGTCAAATACTTGTAATTGTTACGTGTATGTAATAATCGAGTACTTTTTAGGACTTTTTTAATCATCTGCCCTTTTCTAATATAAACCAATGTCATGCACATAAAACGTAGGTATCAAAACAATATCAATAACTATTTATAAAATTTCTAGGTATTGAAATAAATGTTATTCATATAAAATAGCTGAGTCTTGTACATTAACTGAATTTTAACTTAAAACATTGTTGAAAATAGCCTAATAAAATATAGATAGAATTGATCACGTGCAAACATTTTTTTTAACATATGTATGGTTCATGTTGTAAATAACATTTACAGGTAAAAGTAATTGCAGAATTTCTAAGATGTCCACAATGAAACGGGTGCAGTTTGTTGTTTCGGATGAAATGAACCACACTGCAGCATCTATATACGGGTCAGAATTTTGTCCAAACCATCCTACGTATAAAGTCATATCTTGGTGTTCTACACATGAAATATCAATATGCATGGTGTGTTTCAAGTTAGATCATGCCAAGTGTAAAGGCGTTGAGCCACTTGAGGAAGCAATCAAAAATATAAATTCTAAAGTCGAGTTAAAATCTTTAAGACAACGCGTTGAAGAAACTAGAAATATCTTCAAACGCCTAGTAAAAGACAGAAATCACAACATTGATGCTCTTGAAAATCAGAAAGATGTTCTCAAAGCTGATGTTAAGACGTTCAAAGAAAGAATTTACCAACATCTTGAAAGATTAGAATATCGATTAGAGAAGGAGATAGATTTAGCTTTAGATCGACATAAACACAAACTTGAAGACCAGATATTTGAATACAATCAAAGGGACGGTACTTTAGCATCCCTTTATAATGATCTTATACATATAAATGAAGATTCAACTGAAAACCATACAATTTTGTTTTTGAAAGAAGCCAATGTTGTCCAAAGAAAGGAAGAAGAGTTCCTTAAAGGGGATGTAGGATCGCTTAAAAATATTAATCTGCAGTTGAAAATGGATGAAACAGTCAGAAAGGTGGTTGATGTACCCACAATAGCAAATGTCAAAATGGTAGAAAGTTACCCAACAAACCCTCCAGACTTACAAGCACTTTCTAAGGACAATAAACACACTGAAAGCATGCTTATCAAAGTTGAGGAATCGGTAAAAGAGTACAATATGGATAAATTTAAATTCGTTTTCGAAAGAGATATCGATATCAAACCTACATTTTCGACAAATGCCCTGATCCCCGAAGTAACTGGCGGCATGATTTTACCAGATGGAAGATTATTTGTTGTTGATAAGGTAAACAAACGGTTGCTAGGATACACTGCCAAAGGACAGTTAGCAAAAGAAACTTTTATGGAATATGAACCATATGCGATGACCTACCTTGATGTAAACAGATTTTATCTTACAGTTCCTAGTCAACAATGCATAGAAATTCGTGATTATGGAGCGCTTCAGTTTTCCGAAAGGATTGATATCAAACATCATGTTTCCGGAATTTCGTCATACGAAGATACCATTGCTGTCGTTTGCGAAAATTTTGGCATTGCTCTTCTAGACCAAACAGGAACAATGGTAAACAAAATACCAATGAAAGGGAACAAAGAGGGACCATTACATCTTTTAGGGAAAACAATTTGCTACGCAGAAAGTAAGAAAGGAACAGTTCACGTTTTAAGCGTTTCCGGAGAAGTTAAATTCACGACTACTGTAAAAGGTTTAGGATACGTGCAAGGAATAGCGGTATTACGAGACAGCAGTATCCTCGTCTCAAGGTCAAGCCCAGGAAACAAAGTCACGTGGCATTTTTCTCCAGACGGTCACCAACAAGCATTGCGAGAAGAGTTCGAATCCTTTAAATCACCACGCTCAATAGTTTATGATAAGAAATTAAAGAAATTGTTTGTCGCAAATGGAGTGCGAACAATATCCATTTTCAGAGAATTATAGTGACGCTGAGTTGTTTTGGGTACTAGTATATATAGATATATGCACTTTTGAAAAATATAAGATTTAAAATTATACAACCTTCTGATGATACTTTTTGTCATAACAAAGCATGCGTGTTGCAAAATGGACTAATAGAGCTTTAAGTCTTGCTTCATAATTATAAATATGGTTGGCATGTGTTTTAATTGTGAATAAAACGTCATATTGAGCATATGAAAAATTAGACAGCTGTCCTAAAACATACCCTGAAATGACGCTTTTCTTTCAATTGATAAGCAAAGCCATGTTTTAATTCCAATAAAACATTGGTTTCACGTGCAACTTTAGTTGTATTTTGAACGTTATTTAAGTTATATATAATAATTTAACACTGGAGATCAAAATGGACATTTCTGCGGGAGTTGCTCTTCATGAATTTAAATAAATTTTTTAAGTTAGTAAGTTTTTATTTTTTTTACACTTTTAAATCGTAAAACGGTTGTTTTTTGGGGAACCTTTTCGCTTTCGCAAATCAAAATGGCTGTCTTTCGATTGTTTTTTAAAACGGTCCGCTTCGCATGAAAATATTAAAAAGTTAAATAATTCTTTTTATCTCTTGTTATGTGTTTATTTTAACATGGGTAGAAATTATATTTGTCATTATGTTATAATCGCTAACGCTCGGTATAAAGATATTTATGAATATAATGCCCCCTTATGTTAAAATGAAAGAATTATTTCTAAGATAAACTAGAAGAGCCATATATCTAGCAATTAAGGGTCTTCAACAAATGAGTTGTTTATACCATATAAGGATCTCTAAATCGGTTCGAGGTGAGGTACAGTAGTTTGTAAAAATTTTCCCGAATAGAGTTAATAGGGCTTGACAAGGGATTCTGTGGGCGACCAAATAAAACAATTGTTACGGCCACAGAATCCCAAAATGGATAACCGTGATGCATATGAGCAGGAAAGCAAAAAAATACTTTTAAAATCTTTAAACTGCGAAATTTCCACAGGAATCAGGTTTAAATAAAATGTAAATCTATAGCATTTCAGGGAATTGAAATCATGCATCACACTTTCCATCTCAGTTCATACTATTTTTATTTGGCAGTCCAAATTTCTCACACTTCACCCGGTCTATCCACTCCGTAGAAACTGCCCATTTGATTTACTGTTTTTTATTTATTTTTTTCTTTTCCTCAATATGTATGTATGAAATATTTTCCATTGAACGTTAAGCTAATATCAATCAATCAATCAATCAATTTACGCTTACTATTGTCATTACACGAAACATTATGTACGTTAGCTAAGAATAACAGACCCAAGACAGCAAAAGAACGACAACTCTATAATGTATTAATTCGTACATAATTACTTGAAAACTTAGAAAATAGATGAATCCGATAAAAACCCAAAATAGTTTAATTCGGTAGGATTACAGTTAATTAAGTTATAATTGAATTACAGCTACTGGAACAGAGTCAACAATTAAACGAAAAATATATATACAATTGACATAGATCATCCAAACCAAACACTAAGTCTTGTAGGTCTAGCCTTTTTTTTCGTATATAGTAAGTACAGTATATCCTTCACAGCGGAAACGTTACAACCTTATAAGAATGCAACTTGTTTATAGATGTAATTTGATTTATAGAGTAGCAATTTAAAATGATATAGTTGACGTAATCAATGAAGCTTATTGGCTTATTTATACAAATCGTGGAAGGCGAGACATTGGTGTTGCTTTTCCAACGACGTCGACAATTGTTAAGTTTTCAATGTATACAATTGTTATTATCATCATTTTTTTATCAGTATCGTTTTTGGACTTTCTAAAGTAATGATTTTCACCATGACAAGTGGATTAATATCGAATTAGATTTGGCGCCTTAGATTAATGTTATTCTGTACTCGTTATCTCTGTATTTCCAAATTAAATTCATTTGAGCGTGAGGTTATCCAACAATGTATCAAAAACAACAAACTTTGATTTGCTACTTTATTATGATAGAGGGTCTGGATGGGGTTTACAGAATAGAGAAAAATGAGAAAGCGCTGAATAAAGGCAAAAAATAGAGAAAAACAGGCCAAAAAAATAAAGAATAGAGAAAAATAGGCCAAAAAAAATAAAGAATACAGAATAATGGGATGCTGAAATATAAAGAATAAAGAATAATGGACCAAAAACAAAGAATAGAGAAAAAAAAAACATTAAAAATTAGAGAATACAGTTATAAATGACCCCCATCCAGACACTCATAATAGGTGGTCAATTTTGCGGCATTGTTCATATTTTTTGGGGTAAATTTCGATAAATTTTGAAATTATGAATTTTGTAAAATTTACAAAAACTATGGTTTTTAATGGGTGTCGTATTATTAAATCTGTAGTTTTCTGTGAACTGGACTTTGTCTTTACGTTTTTGTTTTTCTTTTTGCCATGGTGATAACTGTTTCTTCTACTTGTGGTTTTTGATAGCCCCTTTATGCATCGTTTGATATTCAGATAACAGCTCAAAGGCTTCCAGGTGAAAGTAGTCCACGAAAGTCTTTAAAAGTCGCACTGAAACCAGAAAAAAATATTACGATTTTTACAATGAGTTATATTTCTTGTACTATTTTCAAGTAGTTTTATGTCATATAGTCATTGATGAATAATAACAGTTTTATAATTCTACCTTAATCTCAGAGGGAATCATCATTATAATATTGTAGTTACATTTTTCATTATCAACTGATATTTCGGACATCCATGAATGCTGAAATAAGTAATCATAATAGGTCTGGAAGAACATGATTTATTTATAAGTTGTTATTGGCTTTGCAATAGCTTTCATTAACGGCGAGTACTCTAAGTGCGGCATTGTGTGTCTATTGTCTTAATTTTAGTTGTTTTTTGAGCCAATCTGCTGAGTCCAGCCTTTTCCAACAATTTTTTTCCCCAGTTTGTTCTTGTGTTGTGCTGTTACACCACTGTACACGGCTAGTAGGATGGTTGAGAGCTCACAGACATGTTTAACCCTACCACGTACATTCTATAAGTGCATGTCCTACGTGAGGAGCCTATAATTTAGTGGGTGTCGTTGTTTAATGTCTGTCATATTTGTGTGTCGATTATTGTTTTTTTTTTCATAAACCAGACTGTATTTCATTTTGTTCGGTTATTTATTATTTGAATGTAATGGAGAAGACGTTCTAAGTTGCAAAACTTGTGTCTGATCCTATGGTCAGTGTTTTTGGACAATAAAATATGTTTAAACTAGGCTGTCTGTATTTTCGTTGGAATTGTTTCATATTTTATCACGTCGGGACCTTTTATATTTAATTATACGGTATGGAGTTTGCTAATTGTTGAAAGCTGTACATTGACCCATAATTATCTAACTCTGCATATTTTGGACTGTTGGATAGTTGTCTAATTGGAAATCATACCACATCTTAACTTATATACATGGACCGATTATACTATTTTTTGCCTCGCCTGCGACGAAAGTCGCAGAAAGCGAGACATAGGTGTTGCTTTTCCAGCGACGTTGTCGACGTCGGCGTCGACAATTGTTAAGTTTTCTGCTTAAGTTAGTTTGATAGGAACTACTTGTGATAGATCAATGATATTTTATATGAAGTTGCATTACTATCAGTACATATCAGTTTGACGACTATTTTGAGGCTCTGCCCCATAGGTCATGGTCCAGTGACTTTGAATTAATTAGCAATTTTCAAGTTAAGTTTTCTGCTTAAGTAAGATTCACTGGAACTACTTACAAAAGAACTATTTTCAATAAAGTTACATTAATGTCTGTTCATCTAAGTTTGTCGACCATTTCGAGACCTTGCCCACTAGTTCATGGTCCAGCGACTTTGAATTAATTAGCAATGTTGCTGTCCATCAGATTTTCTTTTTCTGAATTTTATGCCAACAGGCGAGACATATCTCTGTGTCAACAGTTTATTTTAATGCTATCTATTACTAGTATTTAAATGAATAAATCGATAATGATTTCACTGAGCACGAAAGCATTGCAATTGTGTTGTTTGGTATCATCAGTGTTCATTTATACTGTTTTTGACTGGTTTTGACTAGTTTGATAAATTTTGTTAAATCACACGTTGATAGAATTTATTTCGCGTAGTTTCATCCATATCCTTTCGGAACATTGCGTTGTACAATTACTGTAAATTCAGAAATATTTGCATGCATTTATTATTGCAATTGTTGAATAATGGTAAAAACGCGAGATCAATTATTGTGCTTTGAGGAAATGGTGCATACAGATAATGATATCAAAATTTTAAAAGCGAGGTTTATTTTTCACTTTTTCAAAACCGATCCCGTCGCAATTTTTGGAATGATAAATACATCGCACATATGTCTGAACTAACAGTTACGGTTTCACACTTTATTTATATATTTCTTCATATCGAATGTCCCTATTACACGAGTTACAAAATTGTTTGTTTCTTTTCTTTTCCCCTCATACAGTTAGTTTTCTTGTCGCCTGAAGAAAACGAGCTTAAAACGTGATTCTTAGACACAATTAGTGGCTAACCACAGCATGCACAGCGTGACACGCTTTAATAAAATTGCAGTTAATATATGTTCTCACATCACAGAGCACGCATTTGAACTGTTTCGTCTGGATTATACAATAATTATCTCTATTTCACAAGTGCAACGATGTTGTCAGTTTATTTTGGACATATAATTGCGTTTATTATATCGCTTTATTGTTATGTATTTCCTTATTGCTAAATTCGTTTATTAAGGAATCATATCATCTTCTAAAATTTGTCTCTCTATGTAAGGTGACATTCTGGAGGAGGACAGGAGGATTTTAGAAATGACTGAGAACAAAGGTGAAAATAGTTAAAAAAAAGTCATTGAAAGTCACTCAGTGCGACTGAAAACCAGAAAAAAAAACCCGTTTCGATTTACATTGAGTAATATTGTACCATTTTTTAATGATTTATCTGATACTTCTTCTATCACTTTAGTACGGTGTCATATAGTTATTGATTTATACAGTTTTATACCTTAATCTCACAGGGAATCGTCATAAATAATATTGCAGTTTTAATTTTCTGCTTCAGCTGGACCCTTAACAATTATGTATACTAGTTCATCGAAATGGACGCCACACTAAACTCCAAAACATACAAATGAACCAAAATTTAAAAAGCGAGTTTTCACTTTTAGAAAACTTATCCTGTCGCAAATTTCACAATAATAAAAACATCGCAAATATTTCTGAACTTCAGTTACTGTTTCACATTAGGTTTATACATTTCGTCATATCAGATCGAGGTACCTCAACAAGAGTTACAAAATTGTTTGTTTCTTTTCTTTTCTCCTCATACAGTCTCTCTTGTCGCCTGAAGAAAACGAACTTAAAACGTGATTCTCAGACACAATTTGTGGCTAACCACAGCGTGACACACTTAAATAACTAATTATGTTCTCACATCACAGAGCACGCATTTGAACTGTTTCTTCTGATTATACCATAACTATCAGTGTAACTAAATTGTCAGTTTATTTTGGACATATCGCGTTTAGCTAGCTATAAAACCAGGTTAATTCACCATATTCTACATAATGAAATTCCTGTACCAAGTTAGAAATATGACAGTTCTTTTCCATTCGTTTGATGTGTTTGAGCTTTTGATTTTGCCATTTGATAAAGGACTTTCCGGTTTGAATTTTCCTTGGAGCTCGGTATTTTTGTTATTTTACTTTTTATTTTATCGTATTATGTTTATGTTTTTCTCATTGCTAGATTGATTTATTAAGGGATCATAATATCATCATATTAGCTCCTAAAATGTATCTCTTTATGCAAGGTGATGACCATTTGACATTTAATTTTTTTTGGGGGGGGCGGACGGGGGAGGAGGACAGATGGATATTGAAATGAATAATTGAGTACAAAGGTGAAAATAATTAAGCCGTGTTACGAATATCCCATCTGTAAAAATTGCAAAAAATCTTTCTGTCCCCACTAAAAAAGCCAAACAAAAAACAATAAATGTAATGGTGGACCCTCGTCTCCTTAGCTTAATCTTAGGTTTTACGATATCGTAAAGCACCAGTATAGGAACAGGAAGGAAATGAAGAGTTATATTTTAAAACAAAAAAGGAATCATATTTTGAGCCATAAATTTATATTTAATGTCTTTTTACTTTCAACGTTATCGCGGCACAACACGTTTTTGTTGTTGTTGAGTGATATAGATGTCTCACACCATACTTGGCTGTGAGGGTCTCGCTATAATGTTGTTTCGATAGGAGACAGATGTTACTGTGTACCGATGAGTCTTTAACCATTACGATAAATGTTTGAGTTTGCTACTTCTTAACAATATAAACTATTGCAATAAAAAATTCAGTAATTTTATTTTGGATACTCGATAAACCTCTATCTAACCACGGAAGTGTCAATATAAAAATACTTCCATGATCTAATAAACCAATCGACTCCAACATTTTATGGATGACTTTTGTGTGAACGTATTGCAAACAAGCACAAAGGTTACAGGCAAAGAACTCAGTTATAACTTAAGCCATCATTTGAGGAGAGACTGAACTAGCATAACGCTTGAATTTAAATGAAAATTTTATATATTCTAATAATTTGTTCTTATTGAGAACTTTTTTTAAGAAAAAGAATTATTGTGAGGTTAATGGATATGAAACTATCTTATGACATATAATATATATTGAAAATTAGAATACAAGGGAAAAAAAGAAAAAAAAGGATCCAATTACAATGTAAAGCTAACTTTTGAGAACTACCAACCATATGTACATAAAGTATGTGCGACAACACTGAATATTGTTTAAATACAAATGTTAATAAAAACGGTACAATACAAATATAAATACAAACAAGTTTCCAGGTTTTGTTTCTATTCAAACCATCTCGTGGTATCTTGCAGTAAAGCCACAAAGCTAAACGCATAAATAAAACCACGATGAAATCAAAATTTCAGTCCTAATTTCATAGTATTTGTATGGTATGCCATTACAGGAATGTCATTCATTTCCCTGAAATCGTGTACTCGGCTTTGTAAACAGTGTAAAATGAAAGTGTAGTTATTAATAAGATGCATATTGACAGCAAACACCAAAACAAACAGAAATCAATAGTGGAAACATACTCTTTCCATGTTATGTAAATGTTGGTTTCCTTTTCATCGTTCTTAACCTCCGATGAAGTGTTCACTCTCTTTCCTCTCTTATAGGTAACAACGCGTTTCAGGAGACATGACGAAATAAATATCTCTCCATTTCGAGCGCATAATCGTGATAATACGGCTGAAAGCAACACTACCAGTGTGCTTTGGAACAACTGCATCACTATAAATATGTCTATAAAAGATATAGATTCCGAACTCTCTGGAAGAGACTGTCCAACAATAGTAAGAAACACACCGAAGGACAACCAAACGGTTACCGTGTAACCCATGCGTTCGCCACAATCAGCAGGTATGGCAAATGTAAACAGATTCAAAAGTGACAAAAGAACTAATGGGAGGACTAAATGCAGCATAACATACAACGGTTTCCTCTGTAATGTAATAGAAAATATCACTCGAGATTCTTTATGGTACTGTGTTGTACTTGCTGAGGTGGAAACAACCGTCCAAATTGTATTTTCTTTTATTGAGCGCTCCAATGCTATTCCTGACACATTTTTTATTAGAAGGGAAACATCATTCATACGCATACTCCAAGCTCCGAAAACAAATTCGCAAGTTTGCCTGTCAAATGGAAAGAACGTCATTGAGACTGGACAGTATGAATTAAACACTTGAAACGGTGTCCAATTGACACTTCCATCATGTTTAATTGTCGCCAATATCAAATCGGAACCGAGCTCTTCCATCTCTGTATAACTATCTTGTAAAGTTATATCCGGTTTCCAGATCTTTGACTGAGGAAGGTATATATAGTCCAAGTCTCTATATTGTTTTCGGTCCCATGTTAGGAATTCATCATGCCAGCTTATATGAAGATATCCAATAGTTGTTAATCTTTGTTGAACTTCATCGAGTGTTATTAGTGAGTTTAAGGTCAATTCAACATTTACGTAGACGGTACTCTGATAATCATTTACAGGTTTTGATTCTTTATCATATTCCTTTGTAACGAATAGATCCTTTTTCAGAGCTTTGAAATCACTTGAGTTTTGGCATAAAGAAATACTGACAGTAGAAAAACAAATGATAAAAAAAATCATCTTTAATCCTTCCACAATAAAGTAATTATGGATAATCTTGCGGGCAACGATATAAACCTGGAATGCAACTCTTTAATATTTAACACTTTGAAATTGTAATTTAAAATGATCAATAGAATATATTTCTGACATTGTGAAAATCAATAAAAACTTTTTTCTCAATTATCTATAATAGTTTTTAACACTTTTTCATTTTGAAAAACGAAAGAATAGATCCAGTTTAGCATTCGCACTTACACTAATACGATGTCATTAAAATATTCAATTACAATATCAGGCAGAACTTAGACATCTCTCGTGTATTAAATTTAATATTTAAATGAAAGTTTTATCTTCTGATAATGCAGTTAAAAATTATGAAAGTGTTAATTATCTGGAAGAAATACATCGATACTCTATAACAATTTGGAGTTTAGCTATTTTACAGTAAACATATTCTTCATTTCAAAGAATGGAAATTTAAACTGTCAATATTTTTTGTTTGTCATTTCCTTGTACTCTGACGGACTTCAAAAACTGGTTTGTCAGACCTACACACAATTTTTACATATGAGAGGTAGTAAGCTATTCAAGAAGTTTGAGTGCCCTGTTATAATTGACATGTTTGTCAGGAATAATTCTTTATGCTTCTCTGTCTCTGAAGCGTGAAATGATTTTATAAAACCTACAAACACACAGAGAGAGAGAGGGAGAGAGAAAGAGAGAGCTACACAAGATTTTTTCTGCCCTTTGATAAGTGAAAACATTTAACCTGATCCAAAAAAGCAAAACATGAAAAATTCATCATGCTATTTCGTTGTCAGAAGCGTGAAATGTTGTTGTGTATCTGTTGATTATTTGTTTATAATTATAAGTTATTAACGGTTTGTGAACAACAAGAGGCAACTGCTAAAATTACACGTCGAATATTTCAAATTAGAGGCATGTTGTACAATTACTATACTTAGCTGTCCACCTCTGTCTTAAATTTAAGATTTAGTTCTTTCTTGGAAGATTACTTAATATTAAAAGATAACATGGTGGACTTCAGGAAATGTTATTCCACAGTGGATAATATATTTGTTATACATATATTATTTGAGTTGTTAAAGAGAAAAAAAGAAGAAACTATATTGTACATTTTGTAAAAGCTTTTGATACTGTTAGGTGGTCTGGTCTCTGGTCAAAACTTTTAAAGCATTCGATAAACGGAAAGATGTATAACGTTACTGTCAACATGTACAAGAATATCAAATTACGTATTCACTTTGGATCAGATTTTTCGGATCTTTTCCCTTGTTCATTGGAGTTAGGCAAGGAGAGATCCTCTCTGAATCCTCTCTTCTTTGCTTTTTTCCATTTATCTTAATGATCTTGAATTGATTAAACAGAATAATAATAAAGAAGGTTTGTGCACTATCTCGGAGTAGTTAGAAATAGATTGAAATGTTTATTTAAAATTGTTTGTCCTTTTATACGCTGATGATACAGTCTTTGCAGAATCTCAGATAGATTTACAAAGACAACTGGACTCCTTATATGACTATTGTAAGTTATGGAAACTTAGAGTATTGGTTTAAATTGGTAACTGGAATACCTGTCAAATGACCTTTTATATTGTTCAGCTGAGCCACTGCCAATTATTGTACAAATATTTTATGGTTAAAACAAAGTAAAATCAATTTAAGAAACGTGTGGCTTGTCATATGTATGAACAACATCTATTTTGTTAACAAAACATGGTTACATGTAACCATTAAACAATCCTTAACAGATCAGTTCAAACAAAATGTGCTAGCAAGCCCACAAGAATCACCAAAAGCATTAAATGATCGTTTATTTAAGGATACTTTGGAGAAATACTTTTAATGTATGATCATAGTTGTTTACAAACCTAAGACTGTAGAATAAAAACTAAACAATATATATTAATTATCATTAAATTCTTATTTTTACATAAGGAAAAAGAAAATTTTAGCTTTAAAGGGTAATAGTGATAAACCTCCATTGTAATAAGATAACCTTTAATAAGCGTTCTTGAGTGTTTCACACATGATTAAGTTTTGTGAATACGGTATTACCTTAAAAATATTTACTAAACAACTTACTTCACTTTATTTCATATGGGATTTTATTTAAACATTATTAGTAATAATGTTTTCGTATTTGTGCTCTATCATTATAATATTAGCATTTCTACTAAATGCCAATGCTGATGAACAGAAAGAGGATAAACCGAAAAAAGATGAATACAAACCTTTCCGTGAACTAATAGAAAATGTGACAAATGGAAGAAATAAAGAGGTCAGACCTGTCAATAATTGGGACGAACCTGTTATAATTTACTTTTATTTTCATATGACATATATTCAGGAATTTGACGAAGTTGCCGGTAAACTAAGTTTAAACGGATATTTTGGGATACAGTGGATAGATAATACTGTTTCATGGGATCCTAGCGAATATGGAGTTTCTTCTTTTACATTCAATGAAGAATTATTTTGGAAACCAACATTCATAATGTCAAATCCGTATGGAGAACAAAAAATATTATATAAAGATGATAGTGTAAAGAGGGTGCATAGTACTGGACGAATTGATTGGTTTCCCAGCGATTCATTCGATATTTCTTGCCAAGCTGACGTTACAGATTATCCATTTGATACACAAACGTGTACTTTAGCATTTGTTTTATCAACATACGACGAGAAAGAGGTAATTTTATGGCCAACGGCTTTTTTAACTGAGTGGTTTGTTCCTCATAAAACATGGGATTTGGTTGAAAAGAATATGACCAGAGTTCCTTCTCCACAGGTGGCAAATTTTCATGTGAAACTGAAGAGAAAGCCTATGTTTTTTGTTTTCAATCTAATACTACCAATAGTTCTTATGTGTGTTCTAAATCCATTTGTCTTTCTACTACCAGCAGATTCGGGAGAACGGGTTGGATATTCCATAACAGTATTATTAGCCATTGCAGTATTTCTTACGATTTCTGCCTCTGGTCTTCCGGCTATCTCAGACCCACACATACCAACATTATCTATTCTTCTATTTGCTGACGTTGCATTTAGTGGCGTAATTGTTTTATTAGTCATTATAAGTCTACGTTTTTATCTGCGTAGTGAAAATATTCCCGTGTCATGTCTTGGAGAAAGATTTGTGAAGTTTTGTCGTGTACTAAGATGCAGTTGCTGCTGCAGACAAAGGAAGAAAAGTAACAGTAAAACAGACGAGAAGGCAAACAAAGATGGAAGCAATGATAGTGTCGATATCAGTAAAATCAAACTCTACGGATCGGAGTACCAGTATCGAGGAACTAATAGTGTCGAAATCAACTCTATTACGTCTAAAGATGAAATTACATGGACAAATGTCGGAGAAGAACTTGACTTTGTTTTTGGAACTTTCAGTGCTCTTTATATGGTAACAGCACATTTGTTGTATATTCTTGGAATTGTATTAGATTTTTCGTTGTTTTCATAATGTCTTTATAACTATAATTAATGTATCTACTTCCTACCACGACATTAAAACAATTATACTAAATTTTGTCATTCATAACGTATAATATAACAAGACAATACAAAGGTAATTTGAGGATTATGTACCCTGTTGTGTTGTTTCAATTCTGCGAATACGGAAAGTTTAAAGGAAATCGACAGACATCTCACTTGTACATTTAAATTATCAACTTCGGTAATTAATCAAAGAAGAATTACTGAATGCAATGCTAACAATGACTTTAATAAGAGAAGTATCTCAATATAGATTCTGATTAAAAAGAAATACAAATATGGACATATTTGAATGCACATTCTAGGGTTTGTTCGACTGTAGTGACTCGTCAAGAGGTGCTTTGGATTGTAAAGGTAGTTAAGCACTTTTTGTAGACAATAAACGTTTAGCATATTATTGAAATACTAGATACTAATCTATTTTAAAAATGTTAAAAGGAATATCTCTGTAGGGTTTCTGCAAAAATCTTGGATTGATTTGCCACAAAATCCAATTCAATGCAATGAAGCAATAAATAGTATTGCTCTGAACATTTTTTGCGTGTGGTATATGTACAAGATAACAGTAACAAACTTTCAAGAACACAAACGTGCCATGTTCAATTTATTAGTATTTGTTCTATGTACTTAGACAATATGGACAATATCTAAGTCATTATTTTACATACAGCTTTGTGCAAATTACTTTTGATTGGTACTAGTAATTAATTCACTGATCGGCTAAGTTAATAAGGAATAACTACATCGTTTATAATAAATTCAAGAAGAACACAATACAAATAATAATTCGAAGAAAAACAAACAAATCAAAGTCGACAGAATCAGACAAACAATCAAACAACCTGCATCGAACATAAAACGTCTCTGAAAACTAAAGCTGAGCAACACAAACTCATCCTTGACCAGACGAAAGTTGGAAAAACAATTTTGTTAATGTCAACTAACCACAACATCGGAATGATAACTCTTGGTAAATAATTTGGATGTTTAGATATTTGGCCGTTTAATCAATTGGATAATAGTTGTAGCCCTACTTATATATACAAAAACTTTTAAGAAAATATTAATTTTACTCATGTTGACAATTGACCGGAGACCCAACAAACAGGAAAGACTCAAAGCAAAAATCCAAAGAAATTCATAGATCTTAACTTATTCAGGTCACAATGGAATTCTTTGTTCAGTTTAATGCAAAAGGAGCCCAGAATCCAAGATACGAACTAAGAAGCTAGGAAATAAGCAAAAGTTCCTCAAAATATTTGCTTCTAGCCCTTTCCGGTTTAAATTTTAAATTGTTAGCATTAGAATTTTGCATTGTTTATTTTTTCTCGATTCACTGCAGACAAATTTGATTTTTTTACATTTATGTTATAAATGTGACATTTTAAGTTTCCAAAGTCGTTTATTTACATGTATCTTTCTTAAATAATATCTGAAATGGGGAGTGTTAAATTGTAAATATGTGTAATGAAAAATATCGAATTTTCTATTGTATTTAATATTTATTTGTATTGCTAAAACCCTAATGGGTTTCCTGTACTAAGAAACATTTGAATTGATTTGCAATGATTTGTTAGGGTAAACCATTTCAATTATGCCTGATAAATTGTTTGGATTTTGATTCAGGTCAAAATAGTTCAATAGGTTAAAAGGAATTCAAATAACTGTCAGATTAAATGTAAATAAGAATGTAACGCACATATGATGTACCCATTATATGAATTTAAATACAATAGTCACCTTTTATAAACATCTTTTATAACTTCAACTGTTGTGTACATACTATTGGAATATCATTGAATACTTGTTCACTTTAATTTTTATGCAGTTCAAATATGCCTCTCGAAATGTTGAATAGTATACTATAAGTTAACGAACTGATTATTTATCAAATTTTAATGAATATGTTTGATATGTTAAAAGTCTTTAAAAAATGCCTCGTGTTATCCACAAATTCATATTAAATGGGGTGGTAAATTAAGGTTTTTTCAATAGTTAGCTATCATTGTTCGAATCTGAATGTTTTTCAATAGAAGATAATTAGCGCGACGCCCTGTATTTATCAATTGTTTGTGTTGTTTCCCTAAATTGCTATGAAGAATAGAACGGAAAAAGCTAATTATGATTAGAATAAGAAACATGAAAAAGTAATTCCAAAGATAAAGAATGATAATAACACATGATTTATAACAAACCCTTCTGAAATTGTCCGTTTATAATTTTTTAAATTATAAGGGACTAAGGTTAGAACTCTCTCAGGCAAGGTTGACCTTATATGGATTTGACTATTTTTTTAGATCCATTTTTGTCAAATAGCTCTTCAACTGTTTCGGTTCTTATACATCCTTGGCTTTCAAATATTCAGCTTTTAGTGTTCCAGATGAAGGGAAATCCAGAAAAGCGCCACGTGTTGTTTTCATTTTTTTTAGTATTGAAGGTTACACTTATGAATTCACATATTTCAGAAATAAACTGAAAATTTGAAGTTACTTAGAAAATTACACAAAAACTTATGAATAAACGCACAGTTTGCAAACTGTACAATTAATTGTTTGCAAGGTGACGGACAAAAATATGTGGCGCTTATATTTTCCCTATTATCCACTCGCTTTACATTTGTTTGAAATATCATCATGAAAATCACACTGGCACGTTATTTAAAATTATTATGACGAAAAACAGTGCATATAATACAAAAAGTAACTCTACTAGCGCTGTCCACTACTGTAACGTCTCCGTTCCGAGAGGACGTAGCTGGATATTTTTTAATGTCCAGTTTTTTAAGTCATATTACTTGATATTTTTGTTTTATTTGAACTATTGATTTATGTGCTTAGTGTAACCTATAATATTCGTAATTTTAAGGAGTTTTTTTGTTTGTTTCGAAATGATAACATTTTATTAAAAACGCTATCTTTTTCTATATAAAAAATAGGTAAAAAAAAGGCTTATATGCTGTCTCTAAAAATCCATTATTCTATTTATATATTCTAGCGTATATTCAGGTTCTTATACCCTCTTACTCTGACACTACATATTTTTGTCTTGTCAAGTGACGCAGCAATTATTTAGCATGAATGTGTAAACACATCATTTACTGTCTCTTTATTATGTGTCCACCATAAAACTTAGTGAGAATATGTTTGTTATCAATTGGATTTCCCCTGTATCCAGTAGAACTATGAAGGTACTTCCACTATGATCGTAATATGGGCAATAACTTAAAATTTATTTGGCATTTAAATTATTTTTTGATTCTAGCGTCACTGATGAGTGTTTTGTAGACGAAATGCACCATTCTGGCGGCGTACAAAACAATATGCCTGGTATCTGATGATTTTTTACTACCACTGAGTCCTGTACCTTGGAATCACTAGCCTTGTAATCAACACTTCTGTGTTGACATGCGAAGTGTTGACATGAATTATCATCGATATGGTAATATAAATAAATTAACTGTGATCAAAACTTTTAATTGTTCGAAATACTAAGGATTTTCTACCCCAGGAATATATTACCTTAGCTGTGATTGGTAAAAGCTCTCGAAATTTTCGGTTTTCAAGTCTTTTCAACTTCGTACTTTAAACATAGGCCTTTTGACCCTTTTTTATTCAAGCATCACTGATGAGTTTTTTGTAGACAAAACGCACGTCTAGTGTACAAAAATATGTCTTTGATGACTTCTTTTAAACAGAAAATAGGTCATAAGCTATCAATACTGTCTCCTGATATATTGTGCTTGTATATCATGCAGTAGAACATTTACTGGCCATATAGATTTCACAAAAAGGGTCATAAGATCTGCAAGCTTGTAAACAACTGAATTTTCAGAAAGTACCAATGAAGTCAAATACATGTTAAAATGTATGGATGAAATTCATAAGTCAAAAACTTTTAATTTGTTTGTAATTGTTCAATGAAATCATGTTTTCAACCTACCTAATCACAAACTATGTTTATGTTTAAGTATTGTGTGAAATTTAAGGTCAAAATCCAGTTTTCTTCAAACGGATGAGTTTTTGTTAATAAGCTATGGCATAATGAATGGTATATCTAAATCTCAAGCAGTAAAAAGGAATAATAAAACATATAGATTTCAGCAAATCTAACATGGCTTTAATTTGCCTTAACAAATGTGGCTTGAACAAGTACCTTACTAAAGAGAAAGTATTTTAGGTGTTTTCCGTTACCCTGATGAAAAAATTTCTATTGCTATTTCGAAATCAATATATAACTATTCAAATTTAACTGATTACAGTCTTAAGTATTACCGTGATCATGTAATCCTATCTCTTCTCTCATGAAAAATAAATGGACAAACAAAAAATGGTTGTTTGCATAACATGTAGGGTGTTTTATTTGAAGTGAAAGGATAACCTATGGATACAATGTTCACCTATGTTGATTCACAACTGTAAGTAGAGATGACATATTTTCTTGTGATATATTAATCACACAATATGTCTTACTTCCTTTACAGTCTGGTTCTGTGCTGAGGTTGTCGCTATCAAAATATATAAGAAAAGTTATTTCAATCATTCATACGGGTTTTTATGTGCATTTGATAAGAAATGTTTTCAAAGTTGTGCTTTTTCATTATTATATTGTCATGTCTATCATTTGAAAATTCACATTTAATTTCAACTTCCAAAAGCATGATCGTATAATCCACTTCTTGTCTTGTCTTGCAAAATAAAATGGGAGAGGGGGAATCAATTCGCATATCTTCTTATTGCTGTCTGTCAGATTAAGTAAAAAGAAGGGATAAGTGTTCAGCTTTGATTTAACTGTAACATGTGTAAGTCGTGATGTATGGTGCGATATAAAAATAAGCCAGATGTAGTATGATTGCTAATGAGACAACTATCCAAGTTCAAATGAAGTAGATGTAAGCATATATAGGCAACCTTACGGCCTTCAACAATGAGAAAACTCCATTTCATATAGTCGGATATAAAAGGCCCGAAGGGAAAATAGGAAACAATTCAATTGAGAAAACTAATGGCCAAATTTATAACAAAACAATTTATGAAAAAACAAATATGACGGATATGAACCAATGACAACCACTGAACCAAAGGCGCTCCTGCCTTAGGACAGGCACATAAAGAATGTGGCGGGGTTAAAGGTGTTTGTGGGCGCCCAACCCTTCCCTAACCTGGGACAGTGGTGTAACAGTACAACATGTGAACATACTATAAAATCAGTTGAAAAGGCTAGGGCTCAACTCATCAGATCGATACAAAGCAGAAATATATTTATTAATAGTACGGAAGCACATGTATTTGTTTTGGTAAAACACGTGTGTTTGTTTACATCAACACGTGTTTTAGAATACCTGTAATGTTTACAATGGTTTTCCATTGGATGAAATTTGTCGCATTGCAGGTGTAATTCTCCGAATTAAAACAGGTATTCTATGTATCGTATGATTTTGGCTCGTGTTTCTCGTGCTTGCTGTTTCATATAAATTGAATGTAATTTGTAATGTTATTATTCGAAGTTCTGACTTACGCTCAGTAACATACTCCGTACTACTGCCTTGCCTGTATTAAGCCCCACCCCCTCCCAACCCATCATCATCAAGACAGTCTATTGTTCTTATGTGGAAAGTAATGGTTTATCTATAATGCTTTATTTATTGTATTTCTTGTTTTGTAGATTAATGTATATATGTATGTTTAAATGGATAGCTGTGATCGAGCCTGTATGACTGTTTGATACCTAGTGACGATTGAGAATAGCCGTAGTGTACTTAAAAAAAAGAAAAAAGAAAAACGAACTGTTTTTGAGTCATATTATAGATTATTTAATAAAAAAGTATGCTACCCTCACTAGGAGATCTCATTTCTGATATATTGTATAAATAATTTATGTTCGTTTAAGTCTGGCGAATTAGAACATAAAAACAAGTAACAAACAAACTGACCGGACGTCATTTTAAACAATAAGAAATGTTTCGTGATATATGGTGTGATATCTACATCGTGCTTTGGGTTCACATCAGACGTTCATATACAACTGTACATGTACGTTCTACTTTTTCATGCTGTGATGCTAATGAAGCTTCTGTACAATGTAGGATCTCTTAAAACTGTTAAAAGTTTCCAATAAAAACAACTACAGAAAATAATAAGAGACGCCAGGTGATTTATTCTAAGTAGTTTATATAACTTATTATATTTTTATCATTATTAACTGTTGAAACTTTGTAATGATTTTGCGCGTAGCAAGCCTTTATATGGTCTTTCAGTTTGTTTATCAAATAAAATTGATGTTATCATGATAGTCCGTTATTAATCGATAGTGTACTAGAAGGATTGATTGATTGTTATTCGGTTAATGTTCAGCGTAAAGTATTTCATTCATATTCTAGACGAGTACTAGAGGGTATTTTATATTAAAACATTTTTCATTAATAATTTCAATTGTGATTCATTTATGGTTCAGCGGAAAATATAACAGACGCATTGCTGACGATAGCATATGATATACGAGAATGTTATGCTTTGTACAAGATCAACTAGACACTATATTGTACAATAAACTTTTTGTTATTTATGTTGTGAAAGTTTCCGTCTCATCGACGTTTTTTCCCATATCTCCCTTAAGCCGTTGTAATCACGTGCTAGGTCACATGATTAACAGTCTGCAGCAAAGACATTTCATACGAACTGAAATGTAATTGTATGGTAATTTTCAAAAGTGTAATTTCATCTATATCCTTTCGGAATTTTGCACCGCGATATCAATTATTGCGATTTGAGGAAATGGTGCATACAAATAATGATATCAAAATTTAAAAAGCGATTTTTTTTTTCTCAAAACCGATCCCGTCGTAACTTTCGCAATAATAAAAACATCGCAAATATTTCTCAATTTATAATACAGTTACTGTTTTACACTAAGTTTATATATTTCGTCATATCAGAGGACCCTAAAACACGAGTTTTGAATTGTTCGTTTCTTTCCTCTTCTCCTCACATAGTGATCTTGTCGCCCGAAGAAAACGAACTAAAAACGTGATTCTCAGACACAGTTTAATTTGTGGCTAACCACACAGTGACACACTTTAATAACATTGCAGGTTATACATGTATATGTTCTCACATCACAGAGCACGCATTTAAACTGTTTACAAGTGCAACTATGTTGTCAGTTTATTTTGGACATATCGCGTTTATCATATAGTATTATTTTATGTGTTTCCTAATCGCTAGGTTGGTTTATTAAGGAATCATATAATCATATCAGCTCCTAAGATTTATCTCTCTGTGTAAAGTGAAGACCATTTGATATACTGGGGGAAGAGGACAGGAAGATTTTAGAAATGAATAATTGAGTACAAAGGTGAAAATAATTCAGCAGAGCTACTAATATTACGGTTAGCAAAAACTGCAAAAAATCTTATTGTCCCCCTTAAAACACCAAACAAAAAACCAAAAATTCAAATGGTCGAGCCTCGTTCCCTTAGTACAATCATCGGTTTTACATTGTCGCATAGCACTAGTATAAGAACAGGAAGAAAATGAAGAGTTGCATCTTTAGACAAAACACAGACTCATATTTTTTAGGCCATAAATTTATATATCTTAATGTCTTTCACTTTCAACGTTATTGCGACACAATACATTTTGTTGTTGTTGTTGATTAACATGGATGTCTCCTAACAAACTTAGCTGTGAGGGTCTCACTATAATCTTGTAGGGAACAGATTTAACTGTGTACTGATTAATCTTTAGCCATTACGATACTTGTTAGAGTTCGGTACTTCTTAAGAAATAAAACTATGGCAATCAAAAGTTCGACAATTTTATCATGTATACTCGATTTACCTTTATCTAACCATGAAAGTGTCAATATAAAAATACTTCCATGATCTATTAAACCAATCGACTTCAACATTTTATGGATAAATTTTGCGTGAACGTTTAACAAAAAAGTACTAAAGGTTATAGGCAAAGAACTCAGTTTTAATTTCAGCCATCATTTGAGGAGGGACTGCATTAGCATAACGTTTGTTTTTAATAGAAAATTTAATTCTTCTAATAATTTGTTCTTATTGCAAACTTTATAAAGAA
Organism: Mytilus coruscus; assembly: GCA_017311375.1. NCBI lineage: Eukaryota > Metazoa > Mollusca > Bivalvia > Mytilida > Mytilidae > Mytilus > Mytilus coruscus. The sequence continues at coordinate 91,437,047 of CM029595.1, forward strand.
AAATAGAGAAGTTAATGGACATGTAACTACCTAATGCCATATGACGTATTTTGACAATTTGAATACAAGAAAAAAACTGTATAAAGGGATCCAATTACAATGCAAATTCTAACGTTTTAGAACGACCAATCATATGTACGTAATGTATGTGCGACAACACTGAATATTGTTTAAATAAAAAAATAATGTTATCCATTGCGGTACAATACAAATACAAAATTAAACAAGTTTCCAGGCTTTGTTTCTATTAAAACCATCTCGTATATCTTGCAGTAAAGCCACCAACCTAAAGGGAAAATTAAAACCGTCCACGACGAAATCAAAAATTTTAGTCCTAATTTTGTAGTATTTGTATAGTATGCTATTATAGGAATGTCATTCATTTCCCTGAAATCGTATACTCAGCTTTGTAAACAGTGTAAAATGAAAGGGCAGTAATTAATAAGATGCATATTGACAGCAAACACCAAAACAAACAGAAATCAATAGTGGAAACATACTCTTTCCATGTTATGTAAATGTTGGTTTCCTTTTCATCGTTTTTAACCTCCGATGATGTGTTCACACTCTTTCCTCTCTTATACGTAACAACACGTTTCAGAAGACATGACGAAATAGACGTCTGTCCATTTTGGGTGCATAATCGGGATTATACGGCTTAAAGCAAGACAACCAGTGTGGTTTGGAACAACTGCATCACTATGGAAATGTCCATAAATGGTATTGACTTCGAACTCTCTGGAAGAGACTTCCAACAATAGTAAGAAACACACTGAATGACAACCAAACAGTTACCGTGTAGCCCATGCGTTTGCTACAGTCAGCAGAAATTGCAAATGTAAACAGATTTAAAAGTGATAAAAGGACTAACGGAAGGACTAAATGCAGCATAATATACAATGGTTTCCTCTGTAATGTAATAGAAAATATCACTTGAGATTCTTCATGGTGCTGTGTTGTACTTGCTAAGGTGGAAACAACCGTCCAATTTGTATTTTGTTTTATTGAGCGCTCCAATGCGATTCCCGACACGTTTTTTATGAGAAGGAAAACATCGTCTACACGCATACTCCAAGCTCCGAAAACAAATTCGCAAGTTTGCCTGTCAAATGGAATGAACGTCATAGAGACTGGACAGTATGAATTAAATAGTTGAAATGGTGTCCATCTCACATTACCATCATGTTTGATTTTCGCCAATGTCAAATCTGAACCGAGCCCTCCTATCTCTGTAAAACTATCCTGTAAAGTAATATCAGGTTCCCAAATCTTTGACTGAGGAAGGCATATATAATCCAAGTCTCCATATTGTTTTCGGTCCCATGTTAGGAATTCATCATGCCAGCTTATATGAAGATATCCAATAGTTATTAATCTTTGTTGAACTTCATCGAGTGTAATTAATGAGTTCAGGGTCAATTCAATATCAACGTAGATGGTACGCTTATAATCCTTGACAGGTTTTGAATCTTTATCATATTCATTTGTAACGAATAACTCTTTTTTCAGAGCTTTGAAATTGCTTGAGTTTTGGCATAAAGAAAAACTGACAGTAGAAAAATAAATGATAAAAAAGAATCATCTTTAAGACAGTAGAGAAACAAATGATAAAAAGAATCATCTTCAATCCTTCCACAATAAAGTAATTATTGGTAATTTTGCAGGCAACGGAATAATCCTGGAATGCGACTCTTTAATATTTCACACTTTTAAATTGTAATTAAAAATGATTATAGAATACATTTCTGACATTGTGAAAACTAATTCCAAAAGTTTTTTGTTTAACGTCAACATGTTCAAAACAAACAAAAAATTATAATCCGGTTTAATATTCACACTTACTTATATATGATGTTATTAAAATATCTCATTACAAGCCAGACAGAACTTAGACATCTCTCGTGTATTCTATTCATTATTAATAAACTCATCATAGATACCAGGATTAAAATTTTGTACGCCAGAAGTGTGTTTTATCTACAAAAGTCTCATCAGTGACGCTCGATTAAAAAAAGTTTAAAAGACCAAAAAAATTACGAACTTGGAAAACATTAACTGAATGTTTTATCTTCTGATAATGTAGTTAAATTGTATAAAATGGAAATGTGTTATCTGGAAGATATACATAATCCAGCTAACAATTTGGGGTTTAACTTATTTACCGAAAACATAATCTATAAGATCGTAACTTCATATCAAAGAAAAAATTCAACTTTCATATGTTTTATTTGGTGTCATTTCCTTGTATCCTGGCGGGCTTCATGGAAAACTGGTATGTCAGATCTACACACATATATACACACGAGAGAGACTCAGGGAGTGAGTTATTTAAGAATTTTGACTGCCCTTTTATAATAGAAATATTTGTCAGGAATAATTCATTATGCTTCTTCGTTCTCTGAAGCGTGGAATGTTTTTGTAAAACTACATACATACATACACAATTGAGAGAGAGAGAGATACTCAAGAATTTGTCTGCCCTTTTATAATTTTACTCACAAGTTAAATCTATCGTAAAACATTTAACACGATCCAAGAGAGCGAAACAGGAATAATTAAGCATGCTACTTTGAAGCGTGAAATCATGTTGTTTATCTGTTACATCATTTGTTTATAATTATTAGTTATTAATGGTCTGTGAACAACAGTAAGCAACTGCTAAAATTTAACGTCGTATATTTTAAAGGCATGTTGTACAAGCATAAACTAATGCGTTTTCGGAAGAAGGTTTAGTCAGATTTATGAAATTAAGCGGAGGGTAAATATTCTATAAAATTTCGAAAACAAATGTAACTTTGATATTAAATGTGTACACCGCGGAAAAGGGCGGATAATTTGACATAAACAGCCAACCCACACAATCATGAAATGAATACTTTCTTTTTGATAATGTATGATACATTTGTAGTTGTTTAAAACATCAGACTGTGGAAAAAAAAACTTAACAATACATATTAATTACCATTAAACCTTAAAACAAGGAAATTAGAAAATCGAATCAATTTATATTTAATATCTTCATATCCCATAACTTTATTTACATGAAAAACAGAAATGAAAATATTGAAAGTAAAGTGAAGGGTTGCCCGTATTTTGCACGCAACATTTTCAGGAACAATGGGTTATGAGTGACTGGAGAAGTGACGTATTTTTCTAAGAATATAGTAGAATATAGCTGAACGATGAACAGAAATGATGTACTTGTAAAAATATACTTGACTTGTGAAGGAATTGGGACATAAATTCCCACCTCATCGGGTGAAAGTAATGGAGTAGCACACATATGTGACACCTTAAAAATTGTGACCGGGACTAATGCGAACATTTTGGGTGTTGTAGTCGACAGAGGTGTTTCCGGTAGTGTTGATCGTAAAGTTGGATATTGGTATTACGGATATTATTATTCGTAAAACTTGTAGACACATACTTCTATGTTGTATTCGTAGTAAGTTATCATTTAAAAACATTTTGTAAAGATAAAAAATACAGTTGTACACATAATTGCATCGTTCAATTTTATATATAAGGAAAAAGGAAATATCAGCTTTACAGATTAATTGTGTTAAACCTCCATTGTAATTAAAGAACCTTTAATAAGCTTTCTTGTCTGTTTCACACTCAATTAAGTATTGTATATACTGTATTACCTTAAAAATATTTACAAAACAACTTACTTCACTTCATTTCATACGGGTTGATTGGTAATAATGTTTTCATATTTGTGCTGTAACATTATCATATTGGCATTTCTACTAATTGCCAATGTAGAGGATAAACCAAAAGAAGATGAAAACAAACCTATACGGGAACTAATGGAAAATGTGACAACGGGAAGAAATAAAGAGGTCAGACCTGTCAATAACTGTGACGAACCTGTTATAGTTTATTTTTATTTTTATATGACTTATATTCAGGACGGAGTTGCCGGTAAATTTAGCTTAAATGGATATTTTGGGATACAGTGGATAGACAATTATGTTGGAAACCAACAATTATAATGTCAAATCCGTATGGACCACAATAAAATATAAAAAGATGATAGTGTGAAGAGGGTGCATAGTACTGGTCGAATTGACTGGTTTCCTAGCTATTCATTCGATATTTCATGCCAAGATGACGTTACAGATTATCCATTTGATACACAAATATGTTCTTTAACATTTGTTTATCAGCATACGACGAGAAAGAGGTAATTTTATGGCCAACGGCTTTTTTAACTGAGTGGTTTGTTCCACATAAAACATGGGATTTAGTTGAAACGAATTTGACTAGAATTCCTTCTCCACTGGTGGCCAATTTTCGTATGAGACTGAAGAGAAAGCCTATATTCTTTGTTTTCAATCTAATACTGCCAATAGTTCTTATATGTATTTCAAACCCCTTTGTGTTCCTGCTCCCAGCAATATCAGATGAACGGGTTAGATATTCCATAACTGTATTATTGCCCATTGCAGTATTTCTTACAATTTGTGCCTCTGGTCTTCAGGCAATCTCATATCCACAAATACCAACATTATCTATTCTTCTATTTGCTGACGTTGTATTTAGTGGCGTAATTGTTTTATTAGTCATTATAAGTCTACGGTTTTATCTGCGTAATGAAAATATTCCAGTGTCATATCTTGGAGAAAGATTTATGACGTTTTGTCGTTTACTAAGATGCGGTTGCTACTGTAGGAAAGGGAAAAAAGGTAACAGTAAAACAGACGACTACGCAGACAAACATGGAAGCAATGATAGTGTCGATAGCAATAAAAAATTAAACTCTACGGATCGGAGTACCAGTATCGTGGAACTAATAGCATCGAAATCAATTCTATTACATTTCAAGATGAAGTTACATGGAAGAAAGTTTGAGAAGAACTTGACTTTGTTTTTGGCACTTTCAGTGCTCTTTATATGGTAACAGCACATTTGCTGTATATTCTTGGAATTGTACTAGATTTTTCTTTGTTTGCATAATGTCTTTATAACTATAATAAATGTATCTACTTCCTACCATGACATTAAAGCAATTAGATATTTGTCATTTATATCATAACAATACAATAAAAAAGTAATTTAAGGATTATGTACCCTTTAGTTGTTTCAATGCTACGAATATGGGAATTTAAAAAGGAAATCGACGGACTTTATCCTTGTACACTTTAATTTTAAAATTCGGTAATAACACAATGAAAGGTTACTGCATGCAATGCTAGCAATGACTTTCATGAAAGCATTTTTAAAATGTAGATATTTATTCAAACGAAATACAAATATGGACATATCTAAATCCACTTTCTAGGGTATACTCGACTTAAGTGACTCAACATAAGGTTTTTTTGGATTGTAAAGGTAGTTCAGCACTTTTTGCAGACAATAAACGTTAGCATATCATTGAAATACTAGAAAGTAATCTATTTCAAAATGTTAAAAGGAATAGCTCTGAAATAAAGTCAGGGGGTTTTCTGTAAAAATCTTGACTTGATTTGCCACAAAATCCATTAAATGCAATGAAGCAATAAATAGTATTGGTCTGAACATTTTTTGCGTATGGTATATGTACAAGATAACAGTAACAAACGTTCAAGAACACAAACGTGCCATGTCCAATTTATTAGTATTTGTTCTATGTACTTAGACAATATGGACAATATCTAAGTCATTATTTTACACACAGCTTTGCGCGAATTACTTGTGATTGGTACTAGTAATTAATTTACTGATCGCCTAAGTTAATAAGGAACAACTACATCGTTTATAATAAATTCAAGAAGAACCTAACACAATACATATAATAATTCGAAGAAAAACAAATAAATCAAAGTCGACAGAATCAGACAAACAATCAAACAACCTGTATCGAACAGAAAACGTCTCAGAAAACTAAAGCTGAGCAACACAAAACCCATCCTTTCAGGTTGAATATGCTTGCTGTTCATGAAGGTTGAGCCGTTTCTATTCTAGTTAACTTACTTGTTGCACCGTCGTGATGGTCATAACAAAAAAAAGTAGAAAAGAGCTTATTAAGTGACATCATACAAGACGAAAGGAGAACTAGATTGTGGATTATATATATGATCCTTGGAAATATTGAACAGATTGTTGTCGCTTGTTGTTGAGATATAAATTGTTCCATGAAATTTTGTTGAAAGGGCAAAATTGCATTCACTTTCCTTCTTTATTTATTTAAACGTATGAGCGTTCATATTAATAAGTCTTGACCCATTTCTTCAAGCTTTTATTAATCAATGTTACTTTATTTTAATGTTGGACAAACAACAAACAATTAATCAACCAATTACTTGTACTAAGAGCAATCCAACAATCGTTGACCAGACGAAAGTTGGAAAAACAATTTTGTTTATGTCATCCAACCAAAACGTCGGAATGACAACTCTTGGTAATAATTTAGATCTTTGGTCGTTTGAACAATCATATACTAGTTGTAGCCCTATTTATATGTAACAAAAACATCTAACAAAAGATCAATTTTACTCGTGTGGACAATTGGTTGGAGACGCTACAAACTGGAAAGACACAATTAAAGCCAGATTAAATCAAAAGAAATGTGTGTAGCACATGGGTCTTAATTTATTCAGGTCATAATGGAATTCTTCGTTCAGTTCAATACAAAAGGACATCCAAGAATCCATGATTTAAACTAAGATCTAGGAAATAAGCAAAAGTTCCTTTAAACATTTGTTTTTAGCCCTTTCTGGTTTAAATGTTAAATTGTAAGCATTGGAATGAAACGCTGAGATAGGGACAAATCAATAAATGATTTTTTTTTTTAAATCAAAACAATCGCTTGTTTATTTTTTCTCTAGTCATATCAGACAAATTCGATTTTTTTACATTTTAAAATCGTACATTGTAAGATTCCAAAGTCGTTTATTATCTTTATTAACATGTATATTTCTAGAATAGTATCTGAAATGAGGAGTGTTAAATTGTGAATATGTATTATGAAAATATTTAACTTTCTATGATGTTTTATATTGATTTGTATTGCTAAAACCCTAATGAATTTCCTGTACTAAAAAAAAATCATTTAAATTGATTTGCAATGAATTGTTATGGGTAGCCAATTCAAATAAGGCTAATAAATTGTTTGGATTTTGATTCAAATCAAAATGGTTCAATAAGTTAAAATGAATTCAGATAAATGTCCGATTTAAAGTAAATAAGAATAGAATGCCCATTTGATGAACCCATTGTATGAATTTAAATGCAATATTCACCTTTTAAAAATTAAAAAAAAAAATAACTTCAATTGTTGTGTACATACCATTGAAAATATCACTGAATACATTTTCATTTCCTTAATTTTATGCAGTTCAAATATACCTCTCGAAATGTTGAATAGTAATCTATATGTTAACGAAATAAATTTTTATATAATTTTAATAAATAGGTTTGATATGTTAAAAGTCTTTTAAAAATACCCAAAATAAACCCAGATAACTTTTGAACAAAAAAATTTAATAACAACGTTTGTCTAGTGTTATCCACAAATTCATATTATATGGTGGGCAATTAAGATTTTTCAATAGTTATTTGTCATGGGTCGAATCTGAATATTTTTTATTGAGAGTTCATTAGCGCGACGCCCTGAATTACCATTGTTTGCGTTATTTCCCTTAATTGTTATGAAGAACAGAATAGAAAAAGATAAATATGATTAGAATAGGAAACATAAAAAAGTAATTTCAAAGATAAAGACTGTTAATATTAAAGGTTTCATTTTTGAATTCACATTTTTCAGAAAAAACTGAAAACTTTTAAGTTACTTACAAAATTGTACAATTCAGTGTTTGCAAAGTGACGGATAGACATAAAAACAAAGATATGTGGCGGTTACATTCTTCCGTAGTATCCACTCTCTTTATATTTGTTCGAAAACTATTAATTTCAATATCATTATGAAAATAACACTTTATTAATATCGTGCATCTTAAGTTCTTTTATGGATTAAACCTCACTAGGAACGCTAAACATAAACATTTGAAAACCAGGGATGTATAAATACGTATAAACGTTGAGAGCTACATGACCAAATAGCACCTACAAAAAGAATAGACACATTTATCTAAGGTCAACTTTGTTAGAATGGAGTAAATAGTTGTTACTTGTCATGCCACTGGCGAATTATCTAATGAAAGTCAATATATCTGACAACCGAAAGAATCGATAAAATCTGGAAAATAAATCAAACTGGTCTTACGGAAGCTCGATTCAGATAACAAGCCATTACCAAAATACAAATGGGAAAGGGTAATTTTCTAATAAGAATAAAAGGCGATGTGCGTTTGCTTTTTCAATTATTGAATGTACAAATTATTGCACATTAGAAATAGCTTAATTTAGATTATTTTTGTGGCAAGGTTAAACTTATCTAATTATTGCTTGCTTCTCCACTCTGACTCTAAAAACTGGACTATAGATAGGTGAATAGAAGAAAGAATATTAAAATTAGTTTGCAAAAGTTCTTTCAAATATCTGTATCAAAATATACAATACTAACTACTTTCGAGGAATTTTCGCAGTTACTGAAAGCAAGTTCAGAGAACTTACATCTATCCTCCTGACAAGCTGGTTCAAATGAAGCAAACACGGTTTTTCAAAAACATAAGACTATAATGAAAATGCAAAAACGCTTGACTGTTATACCACTACAATGCACTAAGAACTCAGCTTTAGTTTCAACAGTTGTAATGTGTGATTGAATCTGCATTTGATCTGAAAATACTATGCAGATGTTTCTGCGAGAAAAGAAGGAAACCTAAAACATAAAATGTTATCGTTCGGAATACAAGCATTGAAACAACAGTCGAGATCTTTTTAGTATACACAAATAAAGGCAATAGTAGTATACCGCTGTTCAATAGTCATAATTCGAAAAGCGAAAACAAATCCGGGTAACAAACTAAACCCGAGGGAAACACATCAACTATAAGGGGGAAACAACGGAACAACAGAAACACTGAACTGCAACAAAAGCAAACGCCAACATACATAGAAAAGAACTATTCGATATCAACTGCCATATTCCAAAACAGTTACTAAATTTAAAAGAATGACTGTATTTTTAAAATCATCAGTTATTTTTAAATGACCATTTGTCGTTTATTTCACATTTCTCGAAGTTTGAAATGTTGATTAACTAATATGAGGCAGGTGTTACCTGTGGGAGAGGACGAAGTCAGTGTACATTATTACGTAAATACTGTTATTGCAAAAATTAAACTAAAGTAAAATGTATTTAAGCCATTAATGTTATTTTAAATTTTACAATTTATGACATACAGAATACAAAAAATCACTTTCATTTGAGATCAATCCATAACTTTTGAGATACCCTACATTATTGGCTTCAAAAAGGGGCGAACAATACATAACTATTTACCAAATTGCCAGAAAAATGAATACCCAGCATATTTTTAATTTCTGTTGAATAAGTAACGAAAATACGGAAACGTTTCCGATGTTGATCCTGTTGTTCGGATTTTTAATTATTACGTCATTTTCAATGTAAACAAAGAAACGCTATCTTCAGGTAATGTTTTTCATATTAGGAAAGTATTTAGAAGAAAAATGAATGTATACCTTAAAACGATGAAGATATAAAGTCGGCTTATTATTAATTAATCTTTGTGTATCAGATTCCTTATCAGATTCAAAAGCCTGATTGATCAGGCGATTTTCCCCAGAGAACACATTTTAATTGCTATAAAATCATATGTTGAATAAGCACTAGACTCATTTCAAAATGACACTGAATTTATTTTCATTTTTTAACTTCAAATATTCTTTAGGTAATCAGATGCAACAAATTCGCAGGACATTATCTGATGTTCCTTCCCTATATTTTACGCAAAGTCCCGCGACAAACGATACCGGAAACGAGAAATGATACCGGAAATGATTACTGCGCAATCGCAGAAAGCTGGAATAAAAGTTAACGATTTTGGATTCATTAGTAAATTGATTTTTATATTGTCGTTTATTTACATGTTACATATTTCTAGAAAAGTATCTGAACAGAACATATCAAACATATCAAACATATCAAACATATTCATTAAAATTTTATAAAAACATATTTCGTTAGCTTAAAGTATACATTTCAACGGGTCGAGCGGAATATTTGAACTGCATAAAAAATAAAGGAAATGAAATTGAATTCAGTGATATTACGATTTTATTGAATTTTCTAATGTTATTGAGGACTTCGTCCTCATATCATTTCTAGGTTTCAAATCTAAAATGGCATGGGACTATTTTTTTTTTTAATAACATTCTACAATGTTACTAGACAACTTTTGATATATACATGTAGTCAGAATTTACAACTTCAAAGCTGTAGTTGTTACATTTTATTTTTTGACAATGTTCTTTTATGGGTAGTGACTTGCTATTGTTTATTGTATGCAATTTCTTCGTAACTAAAGAACTCAAAAGGAATTTCTTATCTATGTCGTTGCACCTGTTTTTACCATGACCGAATAACGATACAAAGGAACAGGTTTTGACAAGGCCCGAATGTGGCCCCTAAATTTGAAATAAGTATTATTTTTTACCATTATCATTATAAATCATAGTCTATACAATTACTAGATAGGATATAGGTCTCTTTGTTGATTTTTTTATAATCAGCATTCTTTTCATGACGTCACAAATTACACACTTTTTATCTTGAAACAATAAATCTAATATTCGGGGTCAAATAAGGCCCTAACCGAACCTACTCCTTTGTGTGAACTTATTTATAAATGTAAGAAAAGAAAATTTTATTGTATGTTAAATGAAAACGAGGGTTTGTATAACATTTCGAAAGCACGTTATTTTTATTAATATAACGCAAGGAAGAAATTATCAGTTTTAAATTAACCGCCATTTTATGGAATGCGACATATCAATGTTTGTATAACTTTAAGTATTTTGAAATATATTGGCATCGAGCACCAGTAGAACGGATACTAGTACATGCATTGTCGAAAAGCGCGTCTTGTACAATACATATGGTATCGTTAATGTCATTCATAGAACTCGTGTCGATTTTGAGGATTACTGAACTTGTACTTTTCTACATTAAACCTTCAATTCCAGTTATCACGTTTCCTTAAAATTTAAGTAAGAAAAAGATTTTCGAAATTGTGGATTTTTATAATAAATTGATGATTATCTTAATAAGTATTATAAAGTATTCGTAAAACAGTGTTAACCTGTGTGTCCTTAAAGTCATCATAGTCATAGAATGAGTTTCAAATGGAAGAAAATTCCCCTAAGATGTTCAAACATATATTAGTATCAAAACATGTTCAAGAATAACTTTAAAACAAATATAATTGTAAACTGAAAGGAACATTTTGAATTGAACGAAAGTCAATTGCACGATATTTTAGGAGTGTCAATTATACATAATACATTATAATTACAGATGACGGAATGAGTAGAAATTGTCTAATATATAGAACTATACAACCTCAAGTTATCAAAATATAAATATTATAAATTATCGTAATGAAGTGAATATATTATAACGTATAATGTTCAAAAGATAATACACAAGTTCGTACTTCAATGATTTATGCCTTGAGTGAACTCGATTCTGTTCTTTTACATAAACACCAAATAGACGTGGTATGTTTACTATTGACACAAAATATTTAACGGAGTACAAATGATGTGGATTCAAGCAACTACAGGTAGGTCTCTGTACAGCCTTCAACAATGAGCATTAATCACTAGTTCGGTAACATCAATAGCTTGTTATGATAATTTTAGCTTACATTCAGGTGGCCTTAGACAATGCATACATTTGAAAGGATTGGATTTCCTATTTATGCTACTGTTATGGTAATATCGCCTATACTTCTTACATTGTTTTTGCACTATTGATTTAGTAATTTGTTAACGAATTATACATTTGAATTCATAACTTAATCTCAAATTATCCATAAACACATACTAATTTCAATTTCATGTATTTCCCTAATATTATTAATTCATGTTTGATAATGAAAACCGGACATCTAAGTACAATTATCTAAACTGTCAAACTTTTATGGGCATAAGTCATAATTATAATACATTACTATAATTGAAACTTATTTTATGCATTTTTTGTTTTATATCACAGATACGTGTAAACATATTTGTATAATTGATAATCTAATCGAAATTAAAATCCATACATTCAATTTTGATTTCCCATGACTATGAATTTATCATTTTAGAACTTTGATAAAAAAAAATAATCCAATTTATTACAATTACGAGTGTTACAAGATCTTACCCACATAAAATCATCCACAACAGATGTACAACTAAACTACGAATACTAGAAACAAGTTCAATTGTAACTTGTTTAAACGCGTATTAAATAGATGAAAGTGTGACACGTATCTCGGAATTTGCATTAAAAACAGAAAGATTTACTCCAACTACAACTGAATCGGTACTGCTGTCTGAGGGTAAAATCCGCCCAGTAGCCAGAGTTTCGGCTATGGCCATATGTTTTATTATATCTGCTTTGAAATAACTCCGCTGATCATTGTTTTACAAATATTTTGATAAAAATAAACGTGAATCTATAAGTCCCTCAGGTAACATTAATCTTGGGTGATATTTTGGTCTTTCTTTTTTATGGTTATTTTTATCATAAAGATTCAGACATTTTTAGCTGTCCCAGTGTTTGGCGTTTCAGCATTCCTGATGAAGTTAACGTATAAAGAACATAGCGAACACGTTTATTTTTACTTTGATACATAATTCAGCAACATTTATAGGATATGATGGGAATCATCGATCTAGGGTTTGTAATTTAAGGATTTTCGTTGGTTGTTTTGTATCAATTTCATTTTATGTTTTGTGATAAATCAGGCCAATGGTTTTCTCTTTTCAAATGGTTCAATGAATCCTTTTTTATATTTTCCCACAACTTTTTTACTAGAGAAAGTAATAGTTTTAAGGCGGTGGCTATTTTGCCGGAGCCACCAAAATTGAAAATATGCTATTTTGCCAACTCTCGGTAAGCGGAAGCCAGCATGCCAGTAAAAACGATTTGTTTACATATACATGTGATATATGCGCGTCTGGTGTAAAATAAACTATAAGCCTGGTATCTGGTGAGTCTTTCGTATAACCACTGAGTCTTCCCCCATGGTATCACTAGCCCAGTAATCAGGACTTCTATGTTGATATAAATTATCATTGATATGGTAATATAAATAAATTAACTATTAACCAAATTTTGAATTGTTCGAAATACTAAAGATTTTCTACCCCAGGAATATATTACCTTAACTGTATTTGGTAAAACCTTTCAAAATTGTTGGTCCTCAATGCTCTTCAAATTCTTACATTAAACTTAAGCCTTTCAACACTTTTTTTCGAACGTCACTGATGAGTCTTTTGTAGACGAAACGCACATCTGGCGTACAAAAGTATAAGCCTGGTATCTTTGATGAGTTCCTTTGAAGAGTAAATAGGTCAAAAGCTATCAATACTGTCTCCTGATATATTTTGCTTGCATATCATACAGTAGGAAAATTACTGGCCATAAAGATTTCACAAAAATGGTTAGAAGGTCTGCAAGCTTGTAAACAACTGAATGTCAGAAAGTACCAATGTAGTCAAATATATGTTAAAATGTATGCATGAAATTCAAAAATCATTTTTTTTTTAATTTGATTATTATTGTGCATTGAAATCAGGTTTTTCAACCTAACTAATCACAAACTATGCTTATGCTGAAGTATTGTGTTAAATTTGAGGTCAAACTCCTATTATCTTCAATCGGATGAATTTATTTTTAAAATTATAGCATAATGAATGGTATTTCTAAACCTCAAGCAGTAAACTGTACGGACAAAACATATAGATTTCGGCAAATCTAACATGACTTTCATTTGCCTGAACGAAAGTGGCTTGAACAAGTACCTTATTAAAGAGAAAGTATTTTAGGTGTTTTCCTTTACCCTGATGAAAACATTTCTATTGCTATTTCGAGATCAATATATAATTATTCACATTAAACTGATTACAGTATTAATGATTACCGTGATCATGTAAGCCTATCTCTTCTATTAAAAAAAATAAATGGAATAACAGAAAATGATTGTTTGCATAACCTGTGTGGTGTTTTAATTGAAGTGAAAGGATAACCTATGAATACAATGTTCATCTATGTTGATTCACAACTGTAAGTAGAGATATTTTCTTGTGAATGTAATATATTAATTACACAATATGTCTTACAGTCTAGGTTCTGTGCTGATGTTGTCGCTATCAAAATATATAAGAAAAGTAATTTCAATCATTCATACGGGTTTTTATGTGCATTTGATAAGAAGAAATGTTTTCATAGTTGTGCTTTTTCATTATTATATTGTCATGTCTATCATTTGAAAATTCACATCTAACTACAACTTCTTCATAAGCATGATCGTAAAACATGTATATAATCTTGTCTTGTCTTGCGAAATAAAATAGGAGAGAGGGAGTAGGAGAAAAATTCAATTCGCATATCTTCTTATTGTTGTCGGTCAGTTTAAGTAAAAAGAAGGGATAAGTGTTCAGCTTTGATCTGCAAGTCTAGATGCCTTCAACTTAAAAACCGTCTTTCTGAATGCAATATTTTAATCCAACAGTATGTCTTTTCTATTATACAGTTTGTTGCTTGCTGAGAAAAGGCTATCACCTGTGAAGATCTCTGATTAGGTATTTCACTGCATTTCATATAGGATTTAACGTGATTTCGTGAAGTACTGTAACAATGTTTTCATATGTGGGTTGTATGATTATAACATGTACATGTCTATCAATTACGAATGCTGATGAGCACAAATCAGATGAACCCGACAAAAATAGAACAGTACAAGAATTAATACGGGAAGTGACCACAGGACGAAACAAAGAGGTCTTACCTGTTAATAAATGGGGAGAACCTGTTAGAGTCGCTTTTTATTTTCATATGACATATATTCAGGAATTCGACGAAGTTGCCGGTAAATTGAGTGTAAATGGATATTTTGGAATTGACTGGATAGATAATACTGTATCATGGAATCCTGACAAATATGGTGTTTCTTCCTTTACTTTTAATGAAGAATTATTTTGGAAACCAACATTTATAATGAGAAATCCGTATGGAGCAGCAAAAATAATATATGAAGATCATAATGTGAAAAGAGTACACCATAATGGACAAATTGAGTGGTTTCCTAGTGATTCATTCGACATTGCATGTCAAGCTGACGTTACGAACTATCCCTTTGATATGCAGACATGTACTTTAGCCATTGTATTATCAGTATACGACGAGAAAGAGGTCATTTTATGGCCTACAGCATTTTTGACTGATTGGTTTATTCCCCATAAAACATGGGATTTGGTTGAAACGAATTTTACCAGAATTCCCTTTCCTCAAATCGTAAATTTTCGTATTAGACTTAGACGAAAGCCTATGTACTTTGTTTTGAATCTTATACTCCCAATAGTACTCATGTGCATTTTGAATCCCTTTGTGTTCCTACTCCCAGCAGATTCAGGTGAACGAGTCGGATTTTCAATAACAGTGTTATTGGCCATTGCAGTTTTCCTTACAATTTCTGCTTCTAGTCTCCCGGCAATCTCAGATCCACAATTACCATCATTATCTATTCTTTTATTTGCTGACGTAGCATTTAGTGGTTTGATAGTTTTATTGGTCATAATAAGTCTACGATTTTATCTGCGTAATGAAAATCTTCCTGTGTCATATCTTGGAGAAAAATTTGTAAAATGTTGTCGTGTACTTAGACGTGGCTGTAGCTGTAGCAACGGACAGACATACAATGTCACAACAAGTGATTACACAGAGAAATATAAAATCAGTAATAGTATCGACATCAGTACAAATAAACTGAACGTGTCGAATTACCAGCAAGGAAGAAATAGTGTCGAAATCAACTCTATAACATATCAACATACACTTACATGGAAAAATGTCGGAGAAGAACTTGACTTTGTTTTCGGAACATTCAGTGCCCTTTATATGGTAACAACACACTTATTATTTATTACAGTAGTGCTAGATCTTTCTGTATTTATGTAATTCCTGTGTATCTATAATAAGTATGTTTCCTCTTTTATTGGATGTAAAAGTAATCCAGTGATTGTCATTGATTCTAATATGACGTCCTTATTTCGCTTTGTAAACAAAACCGTGTTCTAATTAGCACAAAATATGTTTGACATATGCACACAAACTTACTGTTTACATTCCTGTTATTTTCATTTGTATCCTAATAAAATATATACATTTTAGCTGATAAATAAAATTTATTATATATTATTATTCAAACAACATATATCTACCCTGCAATTAGTTTTTAAACTTATTAAATATGAAAATGTAATGTACATACTTCATGGGGAGGAAACGGGAATAGCCAAACATTTGTAAGGTATTTTTATACGCTTCGACCTGTAAAAATACCGTTTTTGTCCTATTAGAATCGAAATAGATCCTTCATGTCATGCTCTATGCTCATTTCAACATTGTAGGCAAAATAATGGCTACCCATGTTAAAATGAGCATAGATCATGACATGAAGGAATTATTTGTTAAGTATTGTCTGCATTTAAATAAACTTCGTGTACTGTTGATTTTTTTCAAAAGATCATAAATAGATTTGTCTTTTGAATTATTTCATATTTATCGCGCCGAAACCTTCTAAAGCTTATTATACGGTATGGGTCTGCCGATTGTTGAAGATGGTGAGGTGACCTGTAGTTGTTCAAATCTTCATCATTTGGTTTTTGGTTTTGACGGATCTCACAATTGCTAGCATACCACATTTTTTTATTATGTGTGAACTCTATTTACATTACAACACAATTATGGAAAGTGAAAACAGCATTCATTAAAATTTAGATATCCTTATCATTATAGAATAGCTGGAATGCTAGACAGATTAGATAGATATAAGAAGATGTGGTATGAGTGCCAATGAGACAACTCTCCATCCAAGTCACAATTTGTAAAAGTAAACCATTATAGGTCAAAGTACGACCTTCAACACGGAGCATTGGCTCACACCGAGCAGCAAGCTATAAAGGGCCCCAAAAATGACTAGTGTAAAACCATTCAAACAGGAAAACCAACGGTCTAATATACATAAAAAACGAGATACGAGAAACACTTATGAACCACATCAACAAACGACAACAACTGAACATCAGGTTCCTGACTTAGGACAGGTGCAAACAAATGCAGCGGGTTTAAACGTTTTAATAGGCGCCAACCTTCACCCTAACCTGAAACAATAGTGTAACATCACAACATAGAAAGACATACTATAAAACAGCAATTGAAATGGCTAAACTCAATCAAAAGACATACTAACAAAAACAAGTGAACATACACTGAACGAATCAATTTGATCTATGACACAATGTAAATACAAAATTAATAAAACAAGGAGGTTAGATGTAAAACGATATCAGAAAGACAACCATAACCTTGGACAAAATGTCGCCAAATAAAATAACGTACACAGGTAAATACAAATAATTTTGTTGTAAGGTATATAAATGAAGTACGGAAACATTTTTTACAGGAACTTATTTTTACCAAAAATTATTTTGTTTGACTAAATATCTTTAAAAAAAAGAACGACTCCGCATAGAGGTGTGTAGAAATACCGCAAAGGACTTAGTCTTCTTAGTGCATTAAGAACAAAGTTGTTGCGTGACTAAGGACACTTGAACGGTGTTTTAGGAGCACAAATAATATGGATAAAAGAAGATATAAGCAAATAAACAATAAATATGAAATTTGATATCAATAGATATTTTGATTTTGAAGTTAAATGACTTTTAATCAGCAGACTTTTTTTTAATCAGCGCGTGCCAACCGGCACGTGACACATGATTAAGTACAAATTCCAAATCATCGTATTCAATGAATCTAATCTGGAACTATTATACTAATAGTATAATATTCCCAGATCTTATCCAATAAACAATTGTCTTTTGAACGTTACTAATTGATTAGCTAATGGTAGCTTGATGAAAGAATAAATAAAAATTTTGATTAGCAGTTACTATGTTTTATTTTGTATCAAGGGAAATTGTTAAATAAATCAAACTTCTTTTGTTTTTATTTTCATAAAGTCAACTTTGAGTTTTAATTTGAGAAAAAAAGTAAGGACGGATTTTCTTACGTTGGTTTGCAAGAAAATAAGTAAGCAATTAGTTTAAAATAGTGACTTTTGAACATGTACTAATAAATATAACACCATTACAGTTGGTATAGTCAATGTTGCATCCGGCCCATTGGACCTATAAATCAACTATTTGACAAATTTGGTAAGTTTATCACGGACTAATTATTAATATAATATATTTCATTCGATTCAAAATTAAAATGAATTTTCAAATATTGTTATGGGTCATACAGCAACTGACGTCTTATATGACATGCACGAACTATATATTTTGCGAATTTGTTAAAGGAGACATGACACGATTTTCAATTTGTGTTCAAAATGTTTATTTATACTTAACTTTCCCCAAAAATACATCGATAGCAATATAAGTGTCAAATATTTGGTAAAATATGTATTTTAATGAGATTTTAATGCAACGATTAATCGACCTGTCAAATATGCATATTTCCATCCCGGAAGTCAATCAGAACGAGGCTACTACGTCAGTGGTTACATTCATTCATATTGACATATGGGTATAGCACAAATTTAGTTTCGATTATTATCCAACAAAACGCATGACAATGATAAACAATGATTATGTGTGATGCCGATGGATTCAACAATATAATTAAAAAGAATATTAACTTGATATTTTCTGTTTTTCGAATGACACGCAGACTTAGAAGGTGTAAAGATGGGACTTTTTAACAAGCCCAAACTACACTTCTTTTCGCCCACTTTCATAAGGAATCCAGAGTTGGGGTCTCGGGTGCCATGCCATGAGTTCATCATAGGTCACAGGTGTACGGTACAGGTGATTGAGTTTCGCAATTTCAGGTCTCGTTTGAAGTTGCAAGCTTCAGGTGTCACGCCACATGGGGGATTGATAAGACATAGTTATTACGCAATATTACTTCATAAGCTCTTTGCACCACCAATTAAATACCCTAACCAGTGTTGATAGCTAATAGACAACCTGTATCTATAGATCTTATTTTTATTGCTTTTAAGAATATGCAGATATAAAAAGGTTTATAACAGATGCATTTTTTTAATTGACTTCTTGAGATGAAAAGTAATATTTCTGTATGCTTGCAAGTCTATAACTTCATAAGAAATTGTTAGGCAAAAAGCATAAAAAGCAAACAAGGAAATGATACGATAATGTGAATCATAAGTCTTTTACATTCTTATATTGAACATCGAATATAATTATTGACAACTATTTAGTTGGTAAAGATTCAGATGATGAAAAACATTTCTTTTTAAAATGGAAACTTTATAATAAATGAAGAAAGTGTCGTTCACCGTACGGCCTCCAACAATGAGAAAACCCCATAACGTATATTCGGCTATAAAAGTTCTCAACATGAAAATGTGAAACAATTTTAACGAGAAAACTAACTTATTTATAACAAAATAATTTCCGCAGAAAAAATTGATCTCAATAACCAGTCTGAGATTAAAATTTTCACACCTACTTAAACATTGCAGGTGTACGCTTACCACCACGTGTATATACCCAGAAACTGTTAGGTGTGAACATAAAGTAGATGTAAGAAATTTGTGTCAGTTTTATGAGGGTCTGGATGGGGTTCTTCAACACTGTATTCTATTACTTTTTCAGTCTTTTCTTTATTCTTTATATATTAGCATTTCATCATTCTCTATTCGTTATTTGTTTTCGATTTTTCTGTCTTCATTATATATTTGCCTTAATCGGCACTTTTACCCATTATTCTCTATTCTGTAAACCCCATCCAGGCACTCTTTTAATGAACCGTTAGAAAAACATCTTGAATGTGGCATTAGCTTGAATTTACCTCTACACCAACCACAGGTGTTCTTTATTATCCTTTGCTGTAAATAACACAGTGTCAGCTAAGATGTGACAAGTGAAATAATTACAAGACCGTCATTTTTACAGGAACTTATTTTTACCAAAAATTATTTTGTTTGACTAAATATCTTAAAAAAAGAACGACTCCGCATAGAGGTGTGTAGAAATACCGCAAAGGACTTAGTCTTCTTAGTGCATTAAGAACAAAGTTGTTGCGTGACTAAGGACACTTGAACGGTGTTTTAGGAGCACAAATAATATGGATAAAAGAAGATATAAGCAAATAAACAATAAATATGAAATTTGATATCAATAGATATTTTGATTTTGAAGTTAAATGACTTTTTAATCAGCAGACTTTTTTTTAATCAGCGCGTGCCAACCGGCACGTGACACATGATTAAGTACAAATTCCAAATCATCGTATTCAATGAATCTAATCTGGAACTATTATACTAATAGTATAATATTCCCAGATCTTATCCAATAAACAATTGTCTTTTGAACGTTACTAATTAGCTAATGGTAGCTTGATGAAAGAATAAATAAAAATTTTGATTAGCAGTTACTATGTTTTATTTTGTATCAAGGGAAATTGTTAAATAAATCAAACTTCTTTTGTTTTTATTTTCATAAAGTCAACTTTGAGTTTTAATTTGAGAAAAAAAGTAAGGACGGATTTTCTTACGTTGGTTTGCAAGAAAATAAGTAAGCAATTAGTTTAAAATAGTGACTTTTGAACATGTACTAATAAATATAACACCATTACAGTTGGTATAGTCAATGTTGCATCCGGCCCATTGGACCTATAAATCAACTATTTGACAAATTTGGTAAGTTTATCACGGACTAATTATTAATATAATATATTTCATTCGATTCAAAATTAAAATGAATTTTCAAATATTGTTATGGGTCATACAGCAACTGACGTCTTATATGACATGCACGAACTATATATTTTGCGAATTTGTTAAAGGAGACATGACACGATTTTCAATTTGTGTTCAAAATGTTTATTTATACTTAACTTTCCCCAAAAATACATCGATAGCAATATAAGTGTCAAATATTTGGTAAAATATGTATTTTAATGAGATTTTAATGCAACGATTAATCGACCTGTCAAATATGCATATTTCCATCCCGGAAGTCAATCAGAACGAGGCTACTACGTCAGTGGTTACATTCATTCATATTGACATATGGGTATAGCACAAATTTAGTTTCGATTATTATCCAACAAAACGCATGACAATGATAAACAATGATTATGTGTGATGCCGATGGATTCAACAATATAATTAAAAAGAATATTAACTTGATATTTTCTGTTTTTCGAATGACACGCAGACTTAGAAGGTGTAAAGTTGGGACTTTTTAACAAGCCCAAACTACACTTCTTTTCGCCCACTTTCATAAGGAATCCAGAGTTGGGGTCTCGGTGCCATGCCATGAGTTCATCATAGGTCACAGGTGTACGGTACAGGTGATTGAGTTTCGCAATTTCAGGTCTCGTTTGAAGTTGCAAGCTTCAGGTGTCACACCACATGGGGGATTGATAAGACATAGTTATTACGCAATATTACTTCATAAGCTCTTTGCACCACCAATTAAATACCCTAACCAGTGTTGATAACTAATAGACAACCTGTATCTATAGATCTTATTTTTATTGCTTTTAAGAATATGCAGATATAAAAAGGTTTATAACAGATGCATTTTTTTAATTGACTTCTTGAGATGAAAAGTAATATTTCTGTATGCTTGCAAGTCTATAACTTCATAAGAAATTGTTAGGCAAAAGCAAAAAGCAAACAAGGAAATGATACGAGAATGTGAATCATAAGTCTTTTACATTCTTATATTGAACATCGAATATAATTATTGACAACTATTTAGTTGGTAAAGATTCAGATGATGAAAAACATTTCTTTTTAAAATGGAAACTTTATAATAAATGAAGAAAGTGTCGTTCACCGTACGGCCTCCAACAATGAGAAAACCCCATAACGTATATTCGGCTATAAAAGTTCTCAACATGAAAATGTGAAACAATTTTAACGAGAAAACTAACTTATTTATAACAAAATAATTTCCGCAGAAAAAAATTGACAGACATGAACCAAAGACAATCACTAATTTATATGCTCCTGATTTAAGACAGGCACTTTCAAAATGTGTCGGTGGTATATGTTTGTGAGCGCCTAGTCTAATTCAAAAGATCGGTACGAAGTAGAGAAACCACTAACGTTAAAACAATAGAGACAACGTACAAATACTGTTAGCTAGATCAAAGCCAAGTACAGCTAATACACAACTCATGTTCTCGAAGACTGAAGTATGTTACATGTAAACATTTTTATGTTCAGTCCGATCAAAAATCTAACATTTATTCAAATGACCCCTTTTAGAAGAAATATTTTGAAAAAGAACATTAAGTGTTGCGAATATTTTCCTGGACTCAAGCGTTTTGCTGGTAGCAATAAACAAATTGATTGCTGAATGATATTTGGAAGAGAGGGGTGGAAATAAGTGAATTTGAATTTACTTTGTGTAATTCCTTAAATTTGAAGTTAGATTTATAAGGGTCCGGATGGAATAGCATACTTTAGAAGTGTAGTATAACTGTATTAATTATTTCAACATAAGATAGTTTATGTTAAAAATGTATGGTTTTAAAAGGTAAATAGCATAGTTTATGTTAAAAATGTATGGTTTTAAAAGGTAAATAGCATAACACGTGACTAAATCACATTACAGGTGCCTTCTACCTTTCACCTGGTCAAGTATGCCATAGGTGTCAAAATTTAGTTACTAAAACAACAGCCTCCAATAAATGTTTTGTTTTGTGTAATTTTATACATAAGGTGAGATGTAAATAACATATTGAATTGAATTGTTTACATAAAAGGGGGAAAAGTAATAAAATTGTTAATTGAATATCCTAATGCAGAAATAGTGTGATAAAGGATTTTTCACTATACAAATCCTTTGTGTGATGTATGGTTTCCAACTAAAAAAATTATCAGCATAACTTTTGGTGATAATTTATACCCATTAAAAGTCTCTACGTAACAAAAAAACAAAAACAAAAAACAAAAAAACGTACCCTTTGCGATCGCTTAATTTGACTTTTACTATCGTTTTTTTTTTCTACTTCTGGCGCACACAAAATTATAACATTAACGAGCTGGATTCTTTGACCAGAAAAATGCCAATTGATCAGGTTTTGATCAGCAAAATTGTAAAAAAAACATGTTTTAAGACTAATATTTATTAATCTAATAAAAAAAAAAAATCGTGTCACGTCTCCTTTAATTCGACAGTCAATATGTAGAGGGCAGTCATAGATGAAATGGAACTCAGTTCTTTTGGTTTTTTTTAAACTGTTACAAAATATCATAGTCTTTTTTTTTTCTAGAGTTACGTTTGAATACCTTCTAGTCTAAATAGGGCTAAGTATGACCGCTCAAGTTTACTCAACGTAATTATCATTTTTTAAGACAGTTTTATATTATATGTTCATAGTTTTATTAAAACTTTTTGTATCTTTGCAAATAGGAATGTTGAGTGGAACCCTTTTCAACTAATGTTTCATGATAATTTGTTCTTATGTTGTACTGTTACACCACTATCCCAGGTTAGGGTATGGTTTGCGCGACATCAAACTAGTTTAAATTACAAATACTGCTGTTAGGGGCCGCCTTTGATTTATAAACTAGAATCAATATATTAATAAGTTTTAAAGATCATGGATATTTTTACAATTTCGTTTGTCCGTATTTTACCGATAAATGGATTCAGTTTTTTTCGCAGTTTAAATTAACATTATTCAGAAAAGTATAAAGTCAAAAGTTTGTCAAACCTTGTGGAATTCGTGAAGCTTTTTTTATGATAAATAGAGTATCCAGAGAAAAATATTTTTTTTTACTTTCTTTATTTTCGTTTGACCTTATCTTTAATTTTATTTTATAATCCAAATACAAAACACGTGGTAAAAAAACAACTAGAACATGCTGAAATAACATATACATGCTTAAACTGTATAAAAGTGCGTAATAAACTGCTCCTGGTTGAATGAACATGAATCTCAATCGATTACACAGGTGTCAATCAATATTGAATGTGGCACGTGTCGATAAAACATTTTCGTAATTTTTAAAGATATAATTATAAAATTTTGAATTATTTATTTTAAAATAGTCTACTTCTATATTTCATGTCCTTTGTGCCAATTATATTATATCATCTGGTCGGTCCCCTAGTATTTGCGTCACATTTTATATAATTTTTCATCAGAATCTTTTGAAAATTTCGATTACAAAGATGAACCTTTAAAACGTTTATAAATATTTTCACGAGTCAAACAGGTGCTTTCTTTATCATGTTCTACGCATGCGGGAACGTATTCTTAAACATTTAATAGACACTAAAACGTAAAATACAAAATCATTTAATATCAAATTAACGAGAGACACAAATATAGTTCTTAGTGAGCAACTTAATTTAAAAGTTGATAATTTCCCGCCTTTTTGTTAAACACTAACCAATCTGTAGATAAATCTGGATTCATTCTAAATTTGTTATCCTCATGTCACTTCCTGATTTCATTTCATTTAAAAATCGAAGGTAAACGTGGTCTATTCTTGATCAATTTAAATATACAGTCATTTTAATCGTTCCAAGTTTATAAAAATGAATTCCAAATATCGATTTAATCGTTTTTACAGGGATAACGATTATGCAGTGATATAGTTGTTACAATTTCATTTAGGGAGCAACCATTTAACTTCAAAGGTAGGGGGTCATGATTTTCTGTCTGAGTCAGATTTTTTTGATTTTTTTATGCTATCGATATTATTTTTCAAAATTTAACAATATAAGTTATGGGGAAAATCTGGATTCAGAATATTTTTTGTCACCTCTTGGCCAAAATATTCTTTTGCATTAAATTAGGGATCAGAATATATTTTTTAGGAAGAAAACATGACCCCATCCCGTTCCTTTCGAAGTTAAATAGTCGTTCCCTTATGCTGTGATTCCTGGTTTAACTTTTGTTGATCAGGAATGTCCCCTGAAAATAACTAAGGTGAAGTGAAATTGTGAACTAGATTTCCGGATCCTTTTTCTTATCTTCATATTTAAACATCACATCATGCAACAACTGCCTACATTTGTAGTATTCATAAGGCCTTCAAAGATCCTTGCCGGACTTGGACATATGTATAGCTAGTAATACTAGTATGCGTCCTTGGTCCTTTACTGTTACCTAAAATAAGGTTGATTTTCATCTCGGGTAAAGTAACTAAAGCCCTCAAACACCTAGCTGAAACCATAGGTACTTGGGGGCAGGACAATTTTATTGGCCCTCCCCCTTTTTTACAAAATCCGGTTTTTTTTTCGTTTTCTATTAATTTCAATTATTTTTGTATTTTTCTGTATTATAAGAACATTATACTACAAATAACTTGTATTTGCTATTCACTATCAATTCCTAGTTTACTATCCACAGCGGTCTTTATAAATATATCTGTGACTAAGATATGTTGTAAGACCACCCCAAGACATGTCTTAGTCCTAAGACGGCTTTTTGAAACTGGGGCATGGTATTGCATGTCGGTATTTAAAGTACAATCATTTAGAGTTTTGGTCTTTAATCATATTTTAACATAATTATAAGCCCGTTGATTAATTTTGATAGTTTATTACCGTCCGATAGTAAGACAATTAGCCTGGCATCCTGACCGAACCTAATAATTCGTTTACTGTCGAGCAGTGAGCCACGATCTCAGGCTATAAGAAAATAAGATAAACAGACATGCTACCTTTACATTCATGAGATATAATTTTCTATATTTTCCGTTTGCGTTTCAATTTATTTTCTTTACAGCACAAAGATTAAATCTTTTATACTTTTTAATATTTGCATTTTTCGACGGATATGGTGAACAAATTAAAGTATATAATTTAAACTGTAAAGACAATATATAGGTGTACGTTTATTTACCTTTTACTATTTATGCTTGGACTAGGTATATTCATCAAAGCCAAGCACGCAAATAGCTTTATCGGAAGAGAAATAAAACAAAAGCAAAATTATTTGTCCTTTTAATTTTTGTAAATAAGAACAAAACATTTGATTAAATATTTTTAGCACTAGTCTTTACAATTGTTTTATTACTTAAAATAAAAAAATTATGATTGTTTAATCAGTTGTTATGTAAGTTGGCTCGTGTCAATCGGTTTACTGATTTTCGGCAATATCAAAGAAAAACCGGCACGTGCCTATATATTGTTCAATTACTCATTTATTTGTGGTTTCTTTTTCTATAAAATTTGGAATTTATGTATTAAATATCAATCTCTACCATAATATGAAAACAATGTACATGTAACAGCACCCCTTCTAGTCCTTAGTGGCATATTATAAGTCCTTAATGCACTAATGAGTCCTTAGCAGTGTTTAGACGTACCGATATTATACTAGTATTAGTCCCAGATCTAAAGAAGACGTTATTAAAATTCTGACTAGATTTTTTTTCTCAATTTATATCACTTAACTGGAAAAAACTATTAATTACATCCAAGAACAAAATTCTTCATAGAATACTCCTTAATATCGGCTACAGTCAGGGTTTCCGCTGGCGGTCGCCATTTTCGCATTTTGCGAAAAAATAAAAATTGTGGCGAATAAAATTCGTTATTGGCGAAAGAATTTGGCGAAAGAAATATAACTGTTCGACTGCGTCCATCTTGTTTACTTTTTTTCGTGTTTCTCGGACTTTTTCCCTGATCAGACAATACTGGGAAGTCACCTTGAACTCGTTACGACAATAATCATCTGATTGCATTTTATAGCCATCGGCAACAAAGGATTATAATTAATAAATGTGTTGATTGTATTGTTTCGTGAAATGGTGTGGTTAAATGGCTTCACATGTCACTTAAAGGATATTTTACAACTTTGATTGAAATAATTGTTTTGAAGTGGGTACTTTACAATCCTTTTAGCGACGCACATTTTACGTCTCCTCTTTTTCTTTTAACGATGGTCTGGAAAAAAATCTGTTGTTATGACAAAAATGGTCAAAAGTAAGAAAAATCCCTGACTTTAAATTTTATCTTATAACTTTTGAGAGTAATAATTCTTATGAAATTGGTAATTTACAATCGTTTTAGCAACGCACGTGTTTGAGGCATAATTTTACGTCCAAACTTTTTTAATGATGGTCCGGAAAAGAAATATATTCAAAAGTAAGAAAAACTCTGATTTTATCCTTCAACTAGACGGGAAGTATCTTATAAACTATTATAGATGAATCCCGTGCTCCCTTGCAGAAGTCAACATGATGATTTCATGATCTTATTCTGTATTGCAATTTTACAATATCTTTTAAAAACTAAATGTTTGTTATTAATGAGTGTTTATTTATGACAATGAGATTAAAAAAATATATATTTAGAATTATAAAAGACATAGTTAGTTTTCTCGTTTGAATTGTTTCACAATTGTAATTTCGGGGCCTTTTATAGCTGACTATGTGGTATGGGTTTGCTTATTGTTGAAGGCTGTACGGTGACCTATAGTTTGGTAACTTCTATGTCATTTGGTCTCTTGTGAAGAGTTGTCCCATTGGCAATCATACAACATCTTCTTATTTTCATATACTAGTAGCAAAACTTGTATTTGCTATTCACTATCAATTCCAAGTTTACTATCCACAGCGGTCTTTATAAATATATCTGTGACTAAGATATGTTGTAAGACCACCCCAAGACATGTCTTAGTCCTAAGACGGCTTTTTGAAACTGGGGCCTGGTATTGCATGTCGGTATTTAAAGTACAATCATTTAGAGTTTTGGTCTTTAATCATATTTTAACATAATTATAAGCCCGTTGATTAATTTTGATAGTTTATTACCGTCCGATAGTAAGACAATTAGCCTGGCATCCTGACCGAACCTAATAATTCGTTTACTGTCGAGCAGTGAGCCACGATCTCAGGCTATAAGAAAATAAGATAAACAGACATGCTACCTTTTACATTCATGAGATATAATTTTTCTATATTTTCCGTTTGCGTTTCAATTTATTTTTGTTTACAGCACAAAGATTAAATCTTTTTATACTTTTTAATATTTGCATTTTTCGACGGATATGGTGAACAAATTAAAGTATATAATTTAAACTGTAAAGACAATATATAGGTGTACGTTTATTTACCTTTTACTATTTATGCTTGGACTAGGTATATTCATCAAAGCCAAGCACGCAAATAGCTTTATCGGAAGAGAAATAAAACAAAAGCAAAATTATTTGTCCTTTTAATTTTTGTAAATAAGAACAAAACATTTGATTAAATATTTTAGCACTAGTCTTTACAATTGTTTTATTACTTAAATAAAAAAATTATGATTGTTTAATCAGTTGTTATGTAAGTTGGCTCGTGTCAATCGGTTCACTGATTTTCGGCAATATCAAAGAAAAACCGGCACGTGCCTATATATTGTTCAATTACTCATTTATTTGTGGTTCTTTTTCTATAAAATTTGGAATTTATGTATTAAATATCAATCTCTACCATAATATGAAAACAATGTACATGTAACAGCACCCTTCTAGTCCTTAGTGGCATATTATAAGTCCTTAATGCACTAATGAGTCCTTAGCAGTGTTTAGACGTACCGATATTATACTAGTATTAGTCCCAGATCTAAAGAAGACGTTATTAAAATCAAAATGATTTTTATTTAATTAATTTAAAAACGAAGAAATAATTTTGGGAACACCAATAATCAAGTGTTATAATAAGAGTTTGGCTGTTTACACGGAAAAAAAACTTGATTTAAACAAAAAGTTTTGAGCACCATTGTTAACGTCAAACTCTATACGTAACACCTCATGGGACGGCATTTTACCATCTACAGGTAATATGCATGCATGTAGCTCTGTAACACCCGAAAATGTCAAGGTAAATCACTACCTTTACAGAATGTACCATGTCAAAGAAACTCCCGATTTTAAAGCATGACCATTCATGATTTAAGAGGGGTCATAGGTGAGGGGACTTCTGACTAGATTTTTTTTCTCAATTTATATCACTTAACTGGAAAAAACTATTAATTACATCCAAGAACAAAATTCTTCATAGAATACTCCTTAATATCGGCTACAGTACTTAGTGGACAAGCAGCATTTTTATTTTCAATGATTTTATACATAGTAAAAAAAAACACCGAAACCAATTTCATAGTCAATATGTTTCCTCCAAAAATTTCATACCCTCATTGACATTCGGTCTGAAAATAAAATGTGAATTTGGAATACAGAACATGCAAAATTGTGAATGTTATAAAACCTTAATATCATGAATAGATATTGAACCCCAATATGAATATAATCCAGTATATACGTGAGACGTCATGGGACAGAACTATTCCATATACAGGTAATATACATGTAGCTTCGCTGTAATACCCGAAAATGTCAAAGTAAATCCGTTGTTGAAGATTTACCTGTTTTTATTGTTAGAAAACAAAATAATATTGAAATATTGGTTACATATTTTTACAAATAAACCAAAAGTTGTATACGATGTGTATAAACTCTTGTATGACAATGCTATCAATGGTTTTGTTAACTGGGCTTCAAATATACGTGATATCTTATATGATCTTGGGTTAAATTATGTATGGTTATATCAAGATGCTAACACAATCTGTATAGATAATATTAAAACTTGCATTAAAGATCAATACTTGCAGAATTGGTCAACAACTGTTCAAGAATGTAGAAAACTGTCTTTTTATTGTAGATTTAAATAAACTTTTTGTATTGAAAAACATCTTTCTTATAGCAATTATGTATGTCTGTTAACAAAGTTATGTAGTGGAACATTAAAGTTAAATATTGAAGATGGTCGTTATAATGATATTCCGAGAGAATATCGTTTATGTGAATGCTGTAAAATGTGTGTTATTGAAGATGAATACCATTTTGTTCTTGTTTGTCCAGCTTATAGATCTGTACGAACACAATTTTTACCAAAATATTATTGTTCTTGGTTTAATATCACAAATTATTGTATATACTACAAGCGTCCAGTAAATCTCTTACTATCAAATTATGTAATTATGTAAAAGTTACATAAAATATTCGATCTAATATAGTCTCATTACTTTATATGTCGTTGTATTATACTGTTGTTCTATGCTGTCTATCCATGTTTTATTATTATGTAATATATGTTGTTAAATTTGCCAAAGCATGTCTATGCTTTTGCAATAAAGATTCATTCATTCAATCATCACACTCTCTTTAGAACTGTTAGTTAATGTCAATGTTCAGTTGCAAATACTACATGCATATTGAGGACAAAATCGAAGAAATATAGTAACTGGCAAAACTATTCAGGCATCTCCACCTAAAATAAAACATCATGGAATGCTAACTATACTTAAAAAAAAAAAAACACTTATATACGATTTTCAAAGATTTTTTTTGTGTAATTGTA
Organism: Mytilus coruscus; assembly: GCA_017311375.1. Lineage (NCBI taxonomy): Eukaryota > Metazoa > Mollusca > Bivalvia > Mytilida > Mytilidae > Mytilus > Mytilus coruscus. The sequence goes on from CM029595.1 coordinate 91,467,589, forward strand.
GAATGAGCCTGTCTTGGACATGTGTTACAGTACTACTTTTAAAATAGAAATTGTTAAAAAAACGACAAAGCGTCTATCTGTCTGTCTGTCTGTCTGTCTGTCTGTCTGTCAATGAACTCCTATTTGGATAGCAGCTCAACAGAGATGAATGCAAACGTATGATTGCGTTTAAGATCTGTTGCCCTGATGAGTTAAAGCTGGGTCCTCAACGCAGAGAGAAAATACCGCACATTGAGGCGGGCCTCTATTGGTCCCCGACCCGAAACAATAATGTATACTAGTTCAGCGAAATGGTTGCTACACTAAACCCCAAAACATACGAATGAACTAAAATTAAAAAAAAACACACAAGATTAAAAAAGGCTAGAGGTTTCTGCCTTGGGACAGGCGCCAAAATGCGATTTATGATTTTTGATATCTCAACCTGCCCCCTATACCTGTAGAAAATGAGGAGTAAACAACCACACTTCTTAAAACAAGGGGAAACTCAATTTAAGAGAAGTCAGAGTCCGGTGTTATAATAGGTAACAGAAGAAACTACGCAAATAGCAATGATAAACATAAAAGAACAAAAAACCAGTAGCAGTAACTGACATGCAAGCTCAAGGCTTGAAGTACAATTATCGGGAATTTGTGTCATTGGTAGTAAAATTTGCATTTCTTGAACAATGAAATCTGGGGATATTTGGTCAAATAAAATAATACCTGTACTTAATACCAGAACATATAAAAATTATTCTCTTTTCTTTGGTTTTGTTCTCAAATAGATTTTTTTTCCTCCCATATGATATTTCTTTCTCTCATAGGATATTTATTTCTCCCATAGTACATTTCTTTCTCCCATAGGATCTTTTTCTCTCTTATGATTTGCTTTAATCTCCCATAGGATTTTCTTCTCCCTTAGGATTTTTTTTATCCCTTATGATTTATTTTTAACCCTTAGGATTTTGTTTTTATCCCCCAGGATATTTTTTCTGTAAAAATATCCCTTACGATTTTTATTAATCCTATCGGATATTTTTTATCCCACAGGATTATTTTATTAGACAAATATCCTATGGGATAAAAAATATCCTGTAGGAAATGCTTTTATTTCTCCTATGGGATTTTTTTAGTCCTAAGGGAGGAAATATATCCTGTAGGATAATTTTATTTTCCTAAGGGATTATAAATCCCATAGGATTTTAATATCCTGTAGGATATTAAAAATATCCTATGGGATTATGACTTTTTCCTATAGGATTTTAAAAATTTTAAATTAATCTTTCTTTCAGGTCCCAAATTTATGCATGTTTGTAACGTTTAAAAAAAACGCAGCAACCTTTTTATTTGTATTTGCTTAACCTATGATGGGTTTCTGTCAGCAAAAAGTAAAATATAAAAGAAAACGAACACTAATTCAAGGAAAATTCAAAACGAAAAGTCACTTATCAAATGGCAAAATCAAAAGCTCTAACACAACAAACGAATGGAAAACAACTGTCATATTCCTGACTTGGTTCAGAAATTTCCTTATGTAGAAAATGGTGGATTAAACCTGGTTTTATAGTTAGCTTAACCTCTCACTTGTATGACAGTCGCATAGAACTCCATTATTTTGACAACAATGTTTGAGTAAAACAAACACACATAATAGGTAAATAAAGGCAACAGTAGTATACCGGTGTTCAAAAGTCATAAATCGATTGAGAGAAAACAAATCCGGGTTACAAACTAAAACCGAGGGAAACACATCAACTATAAGAGGAAAACTGAAGTGCAACAAAAACAAATGCCAACATACACAGAAACGAACTATTTGATAACAACTGCCATATTCCTGATTTGGTACAGGACATTTTAAGAAAAAATGGTGGGTTGTACCTGGTTTTATGGCTAGCAAAACATCGCTAAAATGACAACACTACGTGACAGAAATACAGCACAAACACACGCAAGAAAAATCATCACAGAGAAACGCACAAACAAATTATATTATAATAGTCGACACAACATGCAAACCGCAGAACAACAACGAACATCTTCCATCAACGACAGACGCCACAGGACATCACAAACAGTGACGCACTTTTGTAACGAATATGTAATCTTGAACTTCACACAATTATTTTCACAACACCAGTCCAAACAATTTTCACGACAATGATGGTATTGGAAGGCTATTTTATAATTATTTGGACTACAAACGATAAGACATAACACATTATCCAACCGAAACCATTACAGAAACATCAAAAATAAATACATGAATGTTTGCATTACTATACGACGTGTCTCGGTATTTTATACTATAAAATACCGAGACACGTCGTATAGCAATGCAAATTCACACTCTGTATAACAGTCATATTCGGGAATAGGTCACGTTCAGTACTTAGCAAACAGACGACATAAATGTTAAACCACAATCTAAGACGTGGTAAAAATGTCATTAGTTAGTTTAGACACAGGCACATCGTATAGATCAACCAATTCGTGATGATGTCCATACAATTTACGGAGTGTAATTTTTAATCAATTGAGATATGTAAACACCATACGACGGAGCAGAGGGTATGTTACTGCTGAGAAATGGGAAATTGATAATTGGGAAGTTGAAATCATCTCGTTTGTCATAGATTTTAGTGTGAAGTCGTCCATCTGTGTCAATATTGAGGAAAAGATCAATTTATGAATCAGTCCTTCTTGTATCAGTAGTATCCTTAATTTCAAGTTCACTGGGATATATGAGATGCAAGTAATGACTGAAATATAGGTTATTCAGTGATAGGACATCATCAATATATCTGAAAGTAAAATTAAAGAATTTTGCAAGGTGCTTTTTCTTTTTGTCTTTTAAAAGGTTCTGAATGAATTCTGCTTCATACGAGTACAAAAACAAGTCGGCCAGAAGGGGTGCACAATTAGTACCCATTGGAATACCGAATCAGTGTGGTTCTTCACAAAATAAGAATTATTATAACCCAAAACAAGAAATTTATTTCTACGATTCCCATTTTCTGTTTAATGTCAACAATTGGGGTACAGCAGTAAACATTGTGTTATAATCTAAATCAATATAAAAACAAACAACTATGTCAACAAAGAAAAACAAAATGGCATATAGACACTCTATAGACAAAGCACATAAGCAAAAATGAAAGACAAGAATACAAAAAATGACCATTGCACGCACAATGACACAATGGCGGGATGTATAAATACTGAGCCACGCCAAAAGAATATTACTAAAAATGGACTAAACAGTAAAGGTTAAAAATATCCAAAGACAAATAAAAAGAACACTATAACACGTAATTAAGATGATAAACAACGTCGAGACCATCATGTATTATTTGTGAAGTTGATACAGAATATCTATCAACAAGGTCTTGGTATCTTCCGATGAACTTTTTAGAAAAAGGAAGCGACGTTCTTTGACATAACCCTGGTTCAGCAACTTTCTGCTCAGACACTGGTGACGTTTTATAAAGTCTGAGTAGCAGCTGCAAGCTCTTGAATACCGAATGAGTTGGGAAATGTATATCTCATACGCAGGTTAAGTTGGTATATTACTGCTAAGGTGGGGGAAATTTATAATTTCAAAATTAAAATCATCTCGTTTGTCATAGATTCTGGTACTGAAATGACCGCTTATGTCAAATTCGAGGTATAAGCCTAAAAATAAGGCGTAGGAAGCCGTGTCTGTTGTTTCTTTAATTTCTAGTTCTGGAAGATATATTAATGGAACCCAATCAGAAAAGTTTGGATGTTTAATGGAAAGAACATCATCAACATATCTGAATGTGAAATTAAAAGACTGGCTTCTTTGATCTTCTTGTTTTTGACAAGTGTCTGAAGGAACTCCGACTCATTTGAAAATAAGTAGAGGTCGACAAGGAGAGGCACACAGTTCGTTCCCATAGAAATGCCAACAATTTGTTGTAAAAGTCTACCTCCAAATTCAACAAATATGTTATCAATAAGAAACTCCAGCATACTGATCACTTGTTCCTAGGTGTAGCATGTTTTACCTTTTTGATTACCATTAACGAAATAAGCCGTAAGGTAACCCAAAGCAATAAACTTATAGCGTAAGCAACCACTTTCATATTGAAAAATATTGTGGATTATTTCTTTTAGACGATTTTTCAATTTCACATTGGGAATGGTTGTATAAAGGATTGAAAAATCAAAGGTTTTGATAGAATTAATTTCAGAGAAATATTGAGATTTAAAATTATCCAGAAGTTCTTTAGAGTTTTTTTAGAATCCACATATGGTTAATACAACTATGCGAGTAAATAGTTTCACAGTATTTATGAAGACATACTTTCACTGCAGACAGAATTTTTGTCAATCTAATGGACAATTCCATTGTAGAACATACAGATGAGCCGGCAATGTACCGTTGTTTGTATGGAATTTTGTGAAGCTTGGGTATCCAATACAAACAAGGTAAGCCCTCAGATTTGCTGTTCAATGTAATGTTCATTGAAACCATGAAGGACATATGATTCGCCAAAATCTCATCCTTGTCAAATGATCTGTTTTTGTATGTGGGATTACCTGAGTGCTCATTTATTCCTAATTCTTTTACAAGACATTCGCAGTAGTACGATTTACATACAAAAACAATATTATTTGAAGCTTTGTCCGCAGGAATAACAACATATTTATCGGGAAGAGATGATAGACATTTCACAGTTTCTGTGTCTCTGAAAACGGACTTTGGTCAATCATTCGGACAGTTTTTCAACTTTTGAATGAAGATTTACATTGAACTGTACTGAAATGTAATTCGATACCATCGTTAAAAACTTTATTGACTCTCTGGTTTATATGAATCACACATATTTTTCTTTCGATTCAGATCCAAGTGATTCTAGATCTGAATGTAAAATGGCCTTCAAACGAGTGTAAAATTTTAAATAAGTATGGATAATAGAATGCATGTATCATAAACCCATTATATGAATTAAATTTTGCATTTACTTTTTATGTCAGAATTGTCGTAAACTCAATGTTTTGTTTACACTCCATTTAGAATATCACTTTCGTGTTTTAACACATTCAATGTAGGCAAAATGTGACACATAGGAAACAATTATTGCTCTTAACTGCATATGATATTTTAATACCTAGGGTGAACATACAAACAAATTCACCTAAAAATAGAATAGTTATTTTTTAAACAAATCTTATATCTTACAAAAACTAAATAAACTAAACTGGAAGAGCAGAGTTGTTCTTGTGTATACAGATATTCGATAAAAAAAGTAGAAAAATTAAAATTTAAGGCTTTTATCATGATTAGTGTGTAAAATGAACATTTGGTGCCAAAATTTATTATTATCCTCCGTTTGGCGCTGTATCTGGACTAAACTGGAGGAGCATATTTGTTATATGTTGTATATAGATATTCGTTTAAAAAAGTAGAAAAACTTAAATTTAAGGCTTTTCTCATGAGAAGTTTGTTAACTGATGAAATTAATATTTGGTACCAAAACATATTATTATCCTCCGTTTTTGCGTTGTATCTAGAATAAGGATATAATTATCACATTCAGTGAAGTCCAAAAAAGACACATGGAAAGAAAATAATTGCAGACCTTCATATGAAATAATGTTCGATTAAGTTAACGAAATGGTTTTGATAACAATAACGATTCTGATAGCTCCAAACAAATGCATCACAAAAGAAGTCAGTTCATTTTGGTACAAATGTAAGTTTTAACAAAAACTACTAACAAGCTGATTATACTGAACTGGTGGAGCAGATATGTAAATAAGTTTTGTAGTCGTAATTTGTTCTTATGGTATACAGACATTCGATTAAAATACTAGAAAGGTCGGTGATAAATCTGATTCGTTGGTGTCACAATCGAAGAAAAGAGGACGGGGATTTGATTACGATTATTGGAACATATACTTATAAAAACAAGGAGATGTGGCATGATTGCTAACGAGACAACTATCCACCAAAGTTCAAATGACGTGGATGTAAGCAATTATAGGCAATCGTATGGCCTTCAGTAATGAGAAAAACCCATACCGTATAGTCGGCTATAAAGGCCCCAATATAGACAATTTGCAAAAAATAATTATGACAGACATGAACCAAAGACAATCACTGAACTACAGGCTCCTGACTTGGAACAGGCACATAAAGAATGTGGCGATGTTAAACATATTTGAAGGCGCCAACCCTTCCCTAACCTGGGACAGTGGTGTAACGGCACAAAATAAGAAAAATTATAAAAATCAGTTGAAAAGGACTTAATTCATCAGATCGACATGAAGCAGAAAATACGCAGTGCATTTGTACAAATATACAAAATTTAGTTGTTGCTACAAAAATCTGGAGCTAAATCTTTACTCAATATATCGATTTATTGTTTAAAAATATTTTGCGCGGAAATGTACAGGTTAATGTTTTTTTTTTTATTGTCTAAAGAACAAACAGATTTAAAGGGTTGATATATCAAATGAAAACAAACAAGTTAGGTATTACTATATTGAGATGATACTGATATTTGTCTTCACATGTCATCAGTATGACTATAATTGGATAAATTTCCCCGATTCAAAGTGGCTTGAACAGCCACGTTACTTAAAGAGACTATATCGTAATTGGTTCCTCTTTATTCTGTTAACATTAACTCTATTGCTTTTTAGAAATCAATATAACTGATTATAACTTCTCATACTGTCGTAATTTAGTAAGCCTGTCTCGTCTTTCAAACAGAATAAATGAAATATTGACATAAGATCAGTATTTGAATAGCCCTGTAATTATTGACGGATGTTTTGCGTAAAGTAAAGTGAGAAGCTGTGGATGCAATGTTAACCTTTGATTTAGCTGTAAGTAGAGATGACTTTTACATATTTTCTTGTGAATGCAACACATTAATCACACAATAGTTTAGGTTCTGTGATAAGGTTAGCACATCACAAATATATTGGAAAAGGTACGGTATTTCACTTCATTTCATACAGGATTTATTTGACCTAGATAAACAGTAGTTTCATTTGTGTGCCTTATCATTATTCTTTCATTTGCAAATTCATATTTACTATTACCACTTCTATATATTCCTAAACCAATCTTCTTCGTAGAGCGGAATTAATGGGGGAAATAAACAATATTAGTGTGCATACCGTTCTTATTGTTGTCGGGCATTAAAAAAAATGAAAACAACGCGTTATTAATTTCTTGCGTCCGAAGCGCTTTTCTGTATTTACCTTCATCAGGAACGCCCAAAGCCGAATATTTGAAAGCTGAGGATGCATAAGAACCGAAACAGTTGAAGAGCTAATTGACCAAAAGTACCTAACAAAACAGCCAAATCCATCTAAGGTCAGCTTTGCCCGAGGGAGTTGAAACCTTAGTTTCTTTATAAAGTAGAGATCAAAGATGAGTGATGGATAAAGCGGTCAGCTTTGATCAAACTGTTACTCAGAATGCCTTAAACTTAAAATTCGTTCTTGTAAGTACAATATGTTAATCCAAAACTATGTCTTTTTTATTTTACAGTCTATTGGTAATTCGAATAGTCGTAACACCTTTAAATATCTATGTAGCAAAGTATTCAGCTGCATTTCATACGGAATTGATTTTGAATTCGTTTAGTAGAAATGGTTTCATATGTGTATTCTATAATTATCACTTTGACATGTCTTTCATCAACAAAGGCCACTCAGCACAAAGAAGCCGAACCAGATTTGGACAAAAACAGGACTGTACAAGACTTGATACAAGAAGTGACCACAAGAAGAAACAGAGAAGTCTTGCCTGTCAATAAATCGGGAGAACCTGTCATAGTCGCTTTTTATTTTCATATGACATATATTCAAGAATTTGACGAAGTTGCCGGTAAATTAAGTGTAAATGGATATTTTGGGATACAGTGGATAGATAATACTGTATCATGGGATCCTGACAAATATGGAGTTTCTTCCTTTACTTTCAATGAAGAACTATTTTGGAAACCGACATTGATAATGGGAAATCCGTACGGGGCAGTCAAAATATTATATAAAGACGATAGTGTTAAAAGAGTTCATAATAATGGACAGATTGATTGGTTTCCTAGCGATTCATTTGACATTGCATGTCAAGCTGACGTTACGAATTATCCCTTTGATATGCAAACTTGTACTTTATCCTTTGTTTTATCAGTTTACGATGAAACAGAGGTCATTTTATGGCCTACAGCTTTTTTGACATATTGGTTTATTCCCCATAAAACATGGGATTTGGTTGAAACGAATTTTACCAGAATTGCCATTCCTCAAATGGCAAATTTTCATATCAGACTTAAACGAAAGCCTATGTACTTTGTTTTCAATCTTATACTCCCAATTGTACTCATGTGTACTTTAAATCCCTTTGTGTTTCTTCTCCCGGCAGAGTCCGGTGAACGAGTTGGATTTTCAATAACAGTCTTATTGGCCATTGCCGTTTTTCTTACAATTTCTTCGTCTAGTCTCCCGGCGATCTCAGATCCACAGTTACCGTCATTATCTATTCTTTTATTTACTGACGTAGCATTTAGTGGCGTAATTGTTTTATTAGTCATTATAAGTCTACGATTTTATCTCCGTAATGAGAATATTCCTGTATCGTATCTGGGAGAAAGATTTGTGAAAATTTGTCGTGTACTAAGATGTGGCTGTAGTTGTAGTAAAGGAAAGAGAGACAATGATAAAACAAATGATTACACGGAGAACTATAGAAGCAGTAATGGTGTTAAAATCAGTACAGTTAAATTGAACATGTCGGATTATCAGTATCGAGGAACACATAGTGTTGAAATCAACTCTATAACGTCTCAAGATGAAATTACATGGAAGAATGTCGGAGAAGAACTTGACTTTGCTTTCGGAACATTCAGTGCCTTTTATATGGTAACGGCGCATTTATTATTTATTGCAGTAGTAATAGATCTTTCTGTATTTCTATAATTCATGTGAAACTGTAACAAGTTTGTCCCCTTCCTTTCATGGGATGTATAGGTAATCGAGTCGTCCTCGTTGAGTGCTGTCTGCATTAGTTTGTTTTTTATTTATTTTATTTTTTTTTAATATATAAGTGGTTTTGTTTTTTCAATTATTCCATATTGTTGTCGTACTGGAACCTTTTACGGATGTTTGCTTATCATGTTTTTGACTTTTGTCAGATAATTTGAATCCTCTGGTTTTATCCATGTGGTGCCATAAAAAAATTTGGACGCTAACCCTTACTTTTCTTTTCATAATTTTATTGCATATAGTTTAAAAAGCCATTTTTGAAAATCTTATAAAATCCTTGTTATTTTTCATAATTTTTGAAAGAAAAAAATTACCAATGTTAAGTGAAGGAAAAATCAAGAGCAAAATCATGTCCCGCCAAATTTTCAATGGCTAATATCTTTAAACCAATGACACGGACCTTTCATTTTGTTCTGCTTTTTAAGTTCTGTTATATACATACTATCAATTTTTAGTCTTTTAAAATGCTTGTTATCTTTAAACATAGTAGCGAACATCCTGAAAGCTTATTATACTGTTCGGGTTTTGCTCATTGTTGAAGGTCGTGCGGTGACCTGTAGTTGTCCAAATCTTCGTCATTTAGTTTTCTGTTGATGGTTATCTCATTGCTATCATAATACACCAATTATCTTTTTGTTTGTACTTTATTAACATTACAACACAGTAATGGAAAGATAAAACAACATTCATCGAAATATAAATATCCTTGTCATCATAGAATAGCAGGAATACTAGACAATGCAGTTGAATTGCAGGTCAGATGCATACATTTTAGATGTATTATCCAAATCACATGTCTAGTACGAATTTCTTGAGGAATTCAGTAATGTTTCAACAATGACGACAATAATGATTTATAACGGTTTATTGATTAAATGATGAAAAGAAACAGACAGGATGTTTTAATAATGTTTTCAGAAAGGTTCAAAAGCAAGCAAGTAAAAAATGGGCCCTCTATACAGATTTTTTCTGCAAAACACAAAATTGAACATTTTGGAACATTTGAAATGGTGAAATTATATATTGCAAACTCGCGACTAGGGCTTTCACACTTGATAACAAGGAAATGATAGAACAAATAGGACGCAGTCAATGCAACCTGTAGAATACATGTGCCATTAAAATTTTAGGCTTCCCTGTTGAATTGATGAACCAACACATTATCATTCAAAGAAAAACAGTAGCAATATGTTAAGGCAGCAACCATTTGATTTTCTGGGGCTATGGATTTTTGGAAAAAAGTTTGTTTCAGTTTTGGAGAAAAAATAATTTGTTTTGACCCTGAGAAAAAAAATTGTTTGTTCCACCCTCAGCTGCCACTATATGTAATGCTAAAATTGAAAGAAAAATTGTTTTCGACTTGTCGCCAAAAAAATAGATTGTTTTTCGCCGAAGGCGAAAAAAAAAGTTTGTCCGGAAAAAAAATCCATAGCCCCCCCCCAGAAAATCAAATGGTTGCTGCCTAAAACTGCATGATCGAGTTTATATATGGCTACGTTAACGAGTCGTTGATATTATGTTTTTATTCCAACGTAGAAGTATTAATTGTATTGGGCAAATAATTGAATTCAATCGGATTTGTGACACCTATTTGACACTTATGAGTAATAGTTATACACCGAGGATAGCTGTGTCTGGATAAGAAACCCCGTCGGCCGGAGGCCGGAGGGGTTTCTTATCCAGACACGCCGTATCCGAGGTGTATAACTAACTTACACCCATTCTAAACCCTATATTTGTTAACATTGATTATTAAATGAAAAAATAAAACGATAGCATATTTATTGACAATATCAAACCATGATTTATAAGAATATTTTTTTATTACATGAAATCCCACTTGTAACCTCTCTTTGTTATCTTCGTTCAAACTTTGACAAGTGAGTATATTTTACAAATGTCAAAGTTGTTTTGCATATTCCGTTAAATCCATGTGCTAATATGGATCAGCAGGTCAAGGTTGACTGTTTCGTGTATTCTTATTACAAACAAAAATACATCATGCTCCTGGTATACAGTTGTCAATATGGACGGGTATAAGACGGACGACATTTTGTGGCAAGCGTTTGATTTGGTAGAAGAGACTAAAGATAAAGGCAATATCATAACCCAAAGTACTTACCTCTATCAGTTTAATAAAGGTAATCATAACTGTATTTTATATCTTAACGATTTTATCAAAACAAACCACCCTTCTCGAGAATAAACAAACATTCATATTCGAACATACTAAGGGATAGGTGTGTCTGCATTAGAAACCCGACTACCGGACACGCTCAACATACAATATTTAATATAGAGGAACTCCTTTTGGGTGCAATCAGGGCTGATCCAGCCGGGGTTCCCAACTCAAGAGAAAAGGGGGTTCCAACCATTCAAATGCATCGATCTTTTAAATAAAAGTCGGGTCCAACCATGAAACCCCAACACCGGATCGACCACTGGGTAACCGGGGGTGGTGGTCCGGGAGTTAGAATCCCATTTTTAAAGATCAATGCTTTAGAATAGAGACATATGACTGGGATAAAAAAATACCTGCAAGCAACGGAGTATTTAAAGGATTATTTTGTATTCCATATAGATGCTTATTTGAATTTCCTAAAATGTGTTTTTAATATCATGAAACAATTTGTAGTGAACACTATAAGTAATTTCTTATGTTCATTCTATTTAAAAAATCAATTTCTATTGTTACGAATAACAATGCACTTTGTTTGCGGGATGTAGAAGCAGCTGGGGTTTCCAGAAACCCCGCTCGTCACACCTGTGGTCAAAATCTATTGTTATTCGTAACAATAGATCTATTCAATTACACTTGTTTCAGAAATAGAAACTATGAAGTATAACAATAGAACTGGGGTGTAACTTTGGATATGCAATTTGACTGTTTGATGAGAAGGGACGTTGTAAATATTCTACATCTGTCACAACAAACATTTCGCTTTGACACGTTTAAAATAGTTGTTTAAGATTCTTTGACAAAGATTTTTGCCATAAAATTACATTTACATATGCCTTGAAATCTGAACATTTGATCTATCATGTTTTCACATAGGATTGCTTTATATTCAATCCTGTCTATTGCTCGACAATAAAATTACGACGTCAATGTTTTTATTGGGAAGAAAAAGATTCGTATACTAGGTTTAAATATCTTGTGCTATCAAAAGTTCCACGAATAATGACACCAAAGTTAAGGGAAAATAATCAAGAGTTAAAAAAGGCTAAGCTCAAACATTTTCATAAAAATGAAAAAAAAAAACATTATGAGGTTATTTCTCTCTCAAAAATAAAATGAAATAAGTTATACCATGTAATACTGGATTTAAAACATTCCAACATGTAATGCATTGAAGTAGATCAACAAACTACTATCTATCGATAATTTGGGCACAGGTATATCTCTGTGAATATATCGGTTATCGATAGTTTATGCCGCCAAGGAAAAACCTAGGAAAACCCACCAAATATCGTGAATAAAATCTTACTTCCTGTTTGGTCGAAGTTATAAATATTTATGATATGCGTAACAATAGACGATACTTTCTCGCGAAACTTTTCGAACCGCGGGAAAACACTATTATGCTGTTTTCTTATTCAACTAATTTTGAAATCTGCAGGTGATGTTCAAACCAAAAGTTGCTTGTAATTAATGTTGTATCATCAACGCGACCAATCGATAAAATAAGACATATAAGCGAGGCGTGTGCAAATGACGTCCCTCTTCTGATTGTTGCATATGCATTCAGTAAGTTGATGTTTATTCTTGTAGGACATTATTACTTTTTTATCGATTTATCTACCAATTGCATTTCGTTAGTACGAAATTACAGCTTCTACATATAACTTAATGAACATGTTGTTAATTGCGTTTGAATCGAGCGGTTACACAGTTTATATAATTTCATCTTATTTGACGTTCTGTATATTTCTTTGCCATAGCATTTATCAAACGGGATAAACGTTACATAAGTTTTAATTTAAAGATAGTGAGTATTTCCGACGACTATCAAACTTATCATTCATGTACATTTCAATAAGAAAAGTTTTAAGACCATTAGGAAAACTGATGGTTACAACAACCAATATGAACACGTCTGGTGAAAAGAATCTAAACAAGGATGAACTTAGCTGAAAAGTTTAAAAGGGAGGTAAATAAGTGAAATATCGAAGAGATATTCAAAGAACTTTGAAAAATGAGGGTGTTTATCATTAAATATGAGTACCATATAGATATAAATATGAAGATGTGGTATGAGTGGCAATGAGGCAACTAACCATCGAAGTCACAATGTGTAAAAAGTAAACAATTATAGGTCAAAGCACGGCCTTCAACACGGAGCCTTGGCTCACATCGAACAGCAATCTACAAATGGCCCCAACATGACTAGTGTAGAACAACTCAAACAGGAAAACCAACGGTCTAATCTATATAACAAACGAGAAACTAGAAACACTTATGAACCACACAAACAAACGACAAACACTGGACAACAGGCTCCTGACTTAGGACAGGTGCATACAAATGCAGTGGTTTTAAACGTTTTAACAGGCACCAACCTTCACCATAACCTGAAACAGTAGTGTAACATTGCAACATAAAAAGACACCCAATAAAATATCAATTGAAATGGCTTAACTCGATCAAAAAGACATATAAACAAAAACAAGTAAATATATACTGAACGAATAAGTTTGATCTATGACACAATATAAATACAATATTAATTAAAAAAAAGATGTAACAATGTCAAAAAGGCCACTTTAACCTAGGACAAAATGGCTTTAAATAAAGTAACGTACACAGGTAAATTTAAATATAATAATTTTGTTGTAAGTAGTACAGAAACATTTAAAAAAAAAAAGAAAAAAAAATTGTTGTTCACAGTACGAGTACAGAAGTGAAAATTTATCGTCATACTAAATACTTATAAAAGGTGGTACATATTAAAAATAGTGAGACGAGATATAACACAAAATAAGTAAACATTGAATAACAGAAATGCATTGTCAACAGGTCAATTAACACGAAAGTACAATTTGAGAGTACTCGCAGTTACTGAAAGCTATTTAAAAGCCAAAAACAATTAATAATAAAAAAATCATGCATCAGAGACTAAAATCAATTAAAACACATCCCAGGCAGGGATTTAGTGTTTTAACTTCATGGTCAGTCAAAGAAGACATGACTTGTGCAATGCTAAAAAAAAGTATCGACAGGCAGTAGGATAGCTAGGATTTAACTTTATAATAAATATTGTATGATGCTATATATAGATAAAACAATCTCTAACTAGAAAATAAACGTGGATGTGTATTTATACATCCCAAAAAAACATTCGAAAAGAATACAAATTTAGTTATGATTTAATTTGTTGATTACAAAATCGATGTTAGTGCCAATATTAACAATATTCAAAGATCTTATTACAACATTAATAAGATAATCTTTACTAATAAGTTTGTTTAAAGGTTCAACGAATTTACACGGATCACATAGTGATTTTCGCGCCTTTGGTAACATATTACCGTAAAATTTAGGATGTGAAATACCGTTTTTAATAAGTTTTCTACAGGTTCAGCCAAATTTACTAATCAAATCTTTGTATCTATGAAAGAATTTAGTAAATGTTTTAAGTAATTTATGGTAACGAAATCCCTGACTTAATAATTTACCAGTGATACATTGATTACGTTCTTTAAAATCTATGACATCACTACACACACGGGCATAACGAACGAGTTGAGATATATAAATACCGTATGATGGAGCCAAAGAAACATCGCCGTCTAAAATAGGAAAATTAACAATAGAGAATGAAAAATCGTCTCTTTCGTCGTAAATTTTAGTATGGAGTTTCCCTTTAGAAATTGAAATGTCTAAATCTAGAAAAGGACAACTACTGCTGTTTATGTCAGATTTGTTTAAAGTAAATGCCTTGTTAAAAGTAATCAATTCCTGACGATTTGAAAGCAGAGTACATGAATATTAGTTAGGTAATTGCATGATGGGAAATTTATACTCTTAAACAGCAAGCATTGCTGTTTACTATCAAATATGGTATTGGTTAAATTAAAGTTCTGTTATCAACCGTAAACAATGGCAAAATATTATGATGAATTCAACTCTTATCAGCATGAAACAATTTTTAAAGGGAAGTGCAGCATCATCAAATATTGATTTCCTCAATTTCGCGTCTAATAAATTTTCTATTGAAATGAGCATTTTGAAGGATATAACGTTTTGATATAAAGCGGTAGAATCCTTATAATTGGCGTTTTCATATCATCGAAATTATTAACACTTAAAAGGGCAACATTTTCAATATCAGATGAAAACACGTAATTCGAATACCTTTAAAATGTTTATTAACATATGATGCCTCCAAAAAACCGTTTTAAAAGATGTTTATAAAAAAAACGGCATTGTAGTTTTACTCTTCTTTAATTTGACCACGATGAATGGACATAATATCTTTTAGCTTCGCACAACACGTGTTTTTTACGCGGAATCAAGACTTTAATTAGCACTTGATTGAGAGAGAAAAAAATAGAGTACCTTACAAAATCGGAGAAATGAGATTCAGCCAGAATAGTTTATTTCTTAAAATAAGATCCTGTGGATTTGTTGTATATAGTGCCACTTTCAGCGACTTTGGCTATATTAATGTGGTCAGTTTTGTTTTATAAAGAGAAAGCCGGACTACATGTAGAATATCACCAACCTTTGGAAGTAAAACTGTCAATCAGTGTCAGTTAAAATCAAAGTCGAACAAACATCACCACGAGCTTGGTTCTAACTCACATACTCAGAGGCTAGTGATCACAGTCAAGGAACTACCTAGACAGCTCGGCCACTCTACTATTGTGCATGCATATAGCAGCATATTTTGATGGTCATACAAAACGAAAATAATTCTGTCAATCATATTCATATTTTCTCATTAGAGAAATTAAAATGTACAGAATGAACTTAATTTTGCTTATCTGAAATCATACAGTCACCAAATGTATGTGTTATTTCATCATTTGTACAGCTATTTTGCATCAATGGTCTTGAATATTTGCTACTATACACTTCAATAAATGAGAATAGAAACAGGACATAGTGCACAGAACCTAGACATTTTTCTTATCACCAGCATAATAATATTATATGAATAATTTTATTTTGCGAATAAGCACGACTTTCGGAATAAAAGATCGTTATAATATATACTTATATTAATATATTGTATATAATATATTTTCGAAATACGAATAATGTATTGATTGAAAGAAACAACCGAATGGTAGCTTTATTACCGTTTTGATATAGTGTAAAGAAATCTACCAGTAAAGAACTAAGACCTACCAGCGCTGATCAGTGCCAAACACCAGCACATTAAATTTTCTCGCAGGTCAACCTAAGTCACCATGATTTATTGAGAAAAGCTTCGTTTACATTCGAAGAGTTCCTGTAAGATTACGACTTAATCTCATTTCTTTTCTATTTTATCATAATGGCATGATATGTCGTCTTAAACAACACATGCACAAGTGTTCATTCAAAACCATGAAATAAGTCGCCTAAAGTGTGTCAACAGGAGTGAAATTGATTGTCATATACACCGCCGTGCTAGTCTCGTGGCAGCGTGGTTGCATTGAATTTGAGAAGATCAAATGTCATTCCACCGTGTCAGAAACAAATAGTTAAGCAATCATTTGCTCCTTCGTTTCGACAAGCGTGCCACATCGAACTTGTCGGTTCGGAGTCAAATACAGGTGACCAGCTAGGGGAACGTCGTCCTCATTACTGTATAAGATTCCATATTACAATCAAATATATTGAAAAATATTTCATGCTTAGCTTCAGACATATATAAGTTTGTCAACATACGTTTTCATTTTTTTGTAATAAGTTTACATGCCTGGTAGTTTATCTAACTTCCAGTTCAAGAGAAATTTATATCGCAGATCAAATTCTAATAAGGGCAAGACTTCATTTCACAAAGTTTCTGAATAAATTAATATACCTTTGTGTGTAAATTTATTAGAGTTAGTTAACATTAATGACAAATCGAGTAGACCACAAAGGAACTGACTTATTTCCGATGTGTGTGGAGAATTCTGTGACTACCTCCCGTAAAAGATCAGAGTTACTGTTTTATTGACTGATATCTCTCTTTTTTTTTTAAAAGAAATTACAACATATTGTAGTGTTGATTACCTGATGGAGTAAGTATAAATTGTGTAACAGCTTCCAATCAAAACAAAAACAAAATACATGTGCTTAGAATGTTTGTTACTTTATACCATGTGACTTTGTATATTTAAATATTAAGATGACCTTAACTGACGAGCAAACAAAATTAGATTTCATGTCATGTGATTGACAGTGATGATCATTTTCATTGTTGGTGTCCTTTGATATTTAAATAGGCAAAGTCACATGGTATAAAGAAACAAACATTCAAAGCACATGTATGTTATTTTTGTTTTGATTGGAAGGCTGTTACACAATTTATACTTACTCCATCAGTAAATTAACACTTCAAAAAATAAAATTAACATAGAGACCTAATGGGAAACTCTTTTAATTATAGACCAAAAACTATGAAATTAATATTCAGAGTTCGTATATATCATATATTAACATACATGAAGGAAACAAATATTAATTAGAAAAAATGGATTTTTAAGAATTTTTTTCTGCAAATATATAGAAGTCAAATGGACAATAGTCATACCTTCAATTATTCAAATAAATTTAATATAATAACTCCTGGCCATGTCTAAAAATAATTTTAACCTTCGATTTCCTGACGGGTATAAAAAGTAAAATAAGAAGAAGAACGAACTCCAAAGAAAATTCAAAACGGAAAGTCCCTTATCAAATGGCAAAATCAAAAGCTCAATCACATCAAACGAATGGAAAACAACTGTCATATTCCTAACTTAGTACAGGCATTTCCTTATGTAGAAAATGGTGGATTAAACCTGGTTTTATAGCTAGCTAAACCTCTCACTTGTATGACAGTCGCATAGAATACCATTATGTAGTGTCAACAATATGTGAGCAAAACAACCAGACTTAACAGGTAAAAATGTCACAAAATGGGTTACAGCACTCAACATTGTAATATAAAACATTCATAACAGATCTATGTGTAATCTGGAAGTTGTTCTGAAAACATTCATTAACACAATGGGATTAATAAAAAAAATCAGATTTCACATATTCCATAAGGAGAAATTAGTTCAAATAAAAAAATATTAAAAATCTTCTACACGCACCTGCGTAAAGAAAACTTCATGGTGAAGATATGAATAATAGTGTTAAATGCTGACATTGCTGTAATTGGAGACTATATTTAAATAGTTGAATTATGAATACAATATTTAAATCGCATTTCTTTTTCTTTCTTCACAATAGTGCAGGTACATTCAGAAGTATAACACTTAAAATACATATATGAACTGAAGTAATTAATTTACTTTATTTTTGACGGATTTTAATGTGGATTTGATCAGGAGAAATGTTTTCGTATTTATGCTCCATCATTTTAACATTGACATGCCTTTTACTTGTCAATGCTAAAGAAGACACTGCAGATGAGCAAAAAGACAGCAAATATAAAACTTTACGGGAACTATTTCAGCAAGTAACCACGGGACGAAATAGAGAAGTCTTACCTATCAATGAAGTGGGGGAACGTGTCATCATTTATTTTTTTTTTCATCTGACTTATATTCAGGAATATGATGAAGTTGCCGGAAAACTGAGTTTAAACGGATATTTTGGAATTCAGTGGCTAGATAAAACTGTATCATGGGATCCTGCAGAATATGGAGTTTCTTCGATTACATTCAATGATGAACTCTTTTGGAAACCAACATTTTCGATGTCAAATCCTTACGGAGCATCGAAAATATTATATAAAGATGACTCTGTTAAGAGAGCGCATAGTAATGGACAAATTGACTGGTTTCCTGGCGATTCTTTCGATATTACATGTCAGGCTGACGTTTCGGATTATCCTTTTGATACACAAACATGTACTTTAGCTTTAGTTTTATCAGGATACAGCGATAAAGAGGTAGTTTTATGGCCTACGGCTTTCCTAACGGATTGGTATGTTGGGATTTGGTTGAAACGAACTTGACGAGAACTCCCTTTCCACAGGTAGCCAATTTTCATATGAAACTTAAAAGAAAACCTTTGTTCTTTGTATTCAACCTTATACTACCAATAGTCCTGATGTGTCTTCTCAACCCTTTTGTCTTTTTTCTACCAGCAGATTCCGGAGAACGTGTTGGATTTTCCATAACAGTATTATTGGCTATTGCGGTATTTCTTACAATTTCCGCCTCTAGTCTTCCAGCAATCTCAGAACCGCGGTTACCGCTTATATCAATTCTTCTCTTTGCTGACGTAGCATTTAGCGGTATTATCGTAATATTTGTAATTATAAGCCTGCGATTCTATCTGCGTAGTGAAAATATTCCTGTGTCATATTTGTGGGAAGGATTTGTGAAGATTTGTCGTATATTGAAATGCGGTTGTCGTTACACTAAAAGGAAGAGCGATAACGGTAAAGTAAATGAGTATACATACGAACATGGAGAAAATGACAGTTTCAGTATCAGTAAAATCAAACTGTACAGTTCGGAAAACCAGTATCGAGGAACCGATAGTGTAGAAATCAACTCCATTTTGTCTAAAGACGAAATTACCTGGAAGAACGTCGGAGAGGAACTCGACTTTGTTTTTGGCACAATTAGTGCCCTTTATATGGTAACGGCACATTTGTTATATATTCTTGACGCTGTAATAGATCTTTCTATACTGTGATCTTATTCTGTGATAAGTTTTCATATTTCTTTCTACTTTCGGTTTATGTCAAATACTACAAACGTTTTTGTATCATCCGTGCCATCATGTCAGCATATTGATAGTTATTTAAGCTTGTGTATCCCTTCCTTGTTTTGAAAGTTATTGAAGGTGAAAAAAAAAGAATATTTTCTTTCTTGAAAGTCCTGAAATAATCTAAAACTGGTGTCATCACCATTAATGTATGGCACCTTGCGCTTAGAAATAAGATTGCTTTTTTCTTTATTGAAATCATGCATTTGGTAATTTAAAGTATTTTATATGATGTTTTTTTACCATTGTTTTCTCTTTAACCTGCGTATTTTGTTGTCTGTTATAGCGGTTTTTATACGCCCGTTTACGGGACGTATTATGGTATACCGTTGTCCGTCCATCCGTCCGTCGTCAACATGTCGGACAATAACTCAAAAACGCTTTAACCAATTTGCATGAAACTTTCGTGAATTGTTTATATCTATTGACTTGAGCTCCCTTTCGATTTTTATAAATTTTGGATTTTACGTTTCCGAGTTATGGGGTTTTATTTATTAAAAAAGGGGGATTTTCCAGTTTTCGGACAATAACTCAAAAATGCTTTGAACAGTTTTCATGAAACTTTGGTGAATTGTTTATGTCTATTGATGTGAGCTACCTTTCGGTTTTTATAAATTTTAGATTTTATGTTTCCGAGTTGTGGGGATTTATTCATTAAAAAAGGGGGATTTTCCAGTTTTCGGACAATAACTCAAAAATGCTTTGAACAGTTTTTATGAAACTTTGGTGAATTGTTTATGTCTATTGATGTGAGCTCCCTTTCGATTTTTATAAATTTTAGATTTTATGTTTCCGAGTTGTGGGGTTTTATTCATTAAAAAGGGGGGATTTTCGAGTTTTCGGACAATTACTCAAAAATGCTTTGAGCAGTTTTCATGAAACTTTCAATTGGTGACTGGTTTATATCTATTGAAAAAGCGACGGACTTAACACGCGCTCATGGCGCAGCTGTTTATTTGTTTTTGTTTTAGCGTTTTTCACGGTCGAATTTAATTCTCCGTTTTTCTATATGTGTTAAGTTATTCCCCTGGTCAGTATTGAACGGGGAATTGTTTAATGGTTGCAAAACTAGTTGACCCCACCATACTTTCATGTATATGTCCAAAGTCAGGAACCTCGTCATGGGTGTATTAAAAATAAATGTAAGTTCTTGTACTTGTCCAAAGTTAGGAACCTCGTCATGGGTGTATATGAAAATAAGGAGATGTAATATGATTGTCATTGTATATTAATATCGTAATATAATTACTAAAACATAAAACAAATGTTTTGACGTTTTAAATTAGTTTATTGTAACCATGATAGTCTCTGATTAATGTATTCAATATTCGACTCGACCTAATATAAGCATTTTTAATATACAGTTGTTGAGATGATAGAAGAAAACTAGCCTGCTGATAGCAAAGTTCGCTCCTCCCCTGTCAAAGTCCATGTTTTAGTAAGGACACATCAAAACGATTTTGATCAAAAATACAAAATAGGAAGTGCACATTAACATTTTATAAGGGAAGGTTGTGAGAATAGATTGTAATAAGGGGACAAGAAAGATACAAAACAGTAACTCCTATCAATGTGTAATATAATGTGTAGATATGACGAAGTCCACGTATCCCAAAGTAAACCCTGAAAATTATTCAGATGGAGAAATGAAATTAGAGATGTAAAAGTATATCAAGCGAGTAAAATTCTTTCAAAGTTTCACAAAATTCTGTCAAGCAGATCAGGAACAGTTGCGGATAAAAAAAAGTTAGACAGAAGGACGACCAAACGAACGGACGAACGAACGCACGGACGAACAATTCGATGGACGAACGGACGAACTTCCCACCATTATAAACAACTAGCTTTAGAAGGCGGGGGTATAACTATGTTGATCTGCAAATATCTTTTCATTTATGTTTTTAATATATTCAGTTAAGCTATTTCAGTTGATATTTTATAGTGTGTCTGTCTATGTTGTGATGTTGCACTATTGTTTCAGAAAAAGGGTGAAGGTTTGGTACCATTAAAACGTCTAAACCCGCTGTATTTGTTTGCACCTGTCCTAAGTCAGGAATCTGATGTTCTACTCAAAAATGCTTTGAGCAGTTTTCATGAAACTTTCAATCGGACGGACCTGTTTAACACAAATCTTTTGACCGCATCAATCTAAACTGACATTATTTGCTCTTTTTTTCTGCAAACCTATATAGCTGCACAGTAATTCAGTTATAATTTTAGGTCAAGAGGGACTGTAATATACTACAAGTTACAGCAATATTGGAAAGCAATGACCACAAAATTTTGTTCGCATCAATTTACAGTGCCAGCATGTCCTCTTTTTATTCAAAATATTGAATTGTAAACAAATATCAGTAGTTTTCATACTTCAGACTGAGTCGTGTAATAAAATCTTTTGACCGCATCAACCAAAACTGACCACATTTGCTTTTTTTTTATGTAAATCTATATAGCTGCACAGTAAATCAGTTATAATTTTAGGTCAAGAGGACTGTAGCATACAAATAACTGCAATATTGAAATCAATGACCACAAATTTTTTTCGCATCAATTGAGAGTGCCAGCATTTCCTATTTTTATTCAAAATATCGCATCAGAAACAAATATCAGTAGTTTTCATATCTCAGACTGACTCATGTAACAAAAATTATTTGTCTGCATCAATCAAAACTGACCATATTTGACAGCATCAACCAAAACTGACCATATTTGACCGCATCAACCAAAACTGACCATATTTGCTCTTTTTTTATGTAACTCTTATAGTCGCATAGTAAATCTGTAATATTTTTATGCAAGGATGGATTGTATAATACAAATGATAGAAATATTGGAACACAATGCTACCTAATTTCATTTGCATCAATTTAGAGTGCCAGCATGTCCTCTTTTTATTCAAAATATTGAATCGTAAACAAATTTCAGTAGTTTCAATATATCAGACTGATTCGTTTTAACAAAATTATTTGACCGCATCAACCAAAACTGAACATATTTACACTTTATCAAATAAATATATATGGCCTCATTGTAAACCAATAATATTTCTATGTCAGGACGGATCGTATGATAAAGATGACACCAACTTTGGAACACAATGTATACCATATCTAAAAATTTTGTCCACATCAATTTAGCGTGCCATTATTTCCTCTCTGTATCCATAATAATGAACCGTCACTAAAGTGAGTTTGTAAGTCAGTAGTTCGTGATGGTTTGTTTTTTAAACAAAACTATTTAACGGCATCATCCAACACTCACATGACTGATTCATATACTTTATTTTAAAATGAAAAGTACATGTATGAGAAGTTCTCTTCTTGGAATAGTATACTGTTAATATAATTTGAAGCACACAAAGAAAAATGATTGATTTCGTTTGTAGCCTAACGTCCAGGGGCAAATGTTTCATTCATGTTCAGATCGAGTATATTTTTCTGACGTTCCAGACTCCCAGATATCATTTATAATCGTTATGGATAAGTCTGGCTAAATTGACGAGATGGTGCAAATGTACATAGTTTTTTTACGTTATACAACACTTTTTTCATTAATATCCCATAATTCATCCACTGTACAATTTTCGTTTGAACATTTGTCAAAACAGAATCTTAAATCATGAATGTAAATCCAAAGCAAACAAGGTAAATTACGATTAAAATTCCATGAATTAAATGCAGACAGGGGAATGTAAGTAAGGGGGAAGGAAACCAATGTTAATATGCTGGGAAGATTTCATTCGAACCTCTCCCGGTTTGACTATTATTTATGAGAAAATATCCGAGCTGTTCGAAAACTAATTTGTGTTATGTTATTGGTTTAAAAGTTTTGATGCAAGTATGACGATACGTTATAACATGAATATTTATATATTTGAACTCTGTTTTTCTATTAATAAAAGGTCAATACACAGTTGTGTTTACTTAGGCGGCGCATTAATAAAAACCACGCGCAGCTTCCTTCTTCCATTTTAGATAGTATAAGTGTTCATTTTTTGTTTAAATTAATGTGTTTTCCTGAATATTTGCGGTGTTTTTTGTTTTGCTTATTTTTTTTTTAATGAATAAGTAGCAGATAGTTTGTCGTCGATCTTCAATACTTCCTGTACACCTTATACATTTGTGTACTTGGTCCGCGGTGTATTCGAAGTCCTTCGAACTGTTTCATTTTACGTACGATTTCCAATGTAATCTTTTTTTCAAATGCTATCTTGTTACACTAGTCCCGAAACGAGGGCATTATTTTTTTTTAAAGTCTTTTGGTAATATTTTCTTTTTTCTTTATAAGTTTTTTTTTTTTTTTTTGGGGGTGCATTTGATAATAAAAAAACGGTATTTAAACGGCAAATAGAAAAAGTAAAATAAGAAAAGAAAATATCAGAAAACACAAATAGAAAGTATTGAATCCAAGGTCATAAATGGTTGGGCTATTCTTATAGATGCAATTTAAATTTTATGACTCCCTTTCTATTTTTTTTCTTTGAAAGCTGTAGCTGTAACCTTTAATATCGGTATTGTGTCGAAGTTTAACACATGGTTTTCATTGCCTCTACGGTGTATTCCTATTTAATGAATTTGTCAGTTTTACTTTAACTGATCGTAAATTTTCTGATTATGAATTTAAAAAAAAAACTCTCGGTAGGTGGCACAGGCACTTGTCTAAGAATATTTTCCCCTACATACCTTAATATAAGTGTTACATTAAGGTATATAGATTAAAAAAATCCGAGACAAGTGCCTGTGGTAGGTGGTTCCTTTGATGAACCTTCCACAAAACTGTATCTAACACTGAAGGATACGCAGATGTACAAATGTCCCTTAATACATACGTTATTTCATATCATGGCTTACCCTTTTTATTACACATATCGTGTTGGCAAGCGATCCAATAGTTATTTCTTTTTCTTTCATTTGATAAATAATCCTAATTATTTGTATTGATGACAAAAAGGGATTTGACCACAGATTAGGCCTGCTCTACATGCATTTACTCAAGTTCCAATGTCTGTTTTAAAAATACTTTTGTAAAGTAATAAATAATCATTGCTTTACATCATATTTCACCCTATTTTCATCTTCAATCAATGTTTTATATACCATATCTAGTGCGGGTATCGGCATATTAAAGGGTGGGCGGGTCCTCTTGTCCATCCATGATCACCTCAATACTACTATGTAATTAGATTATATATCATTTTTTAACATAAACTGTTATCACAGAGATATGTCTCGCTTTTTTGTAATTTCGATACTACAAATGTTGAAATTAAAATACCAACACTTTAGCATGTATGTTTTGCAAATATTCAAAGTCGTATGTTTTGCAAATATTCAAAGTCAATGAACCATGACTTGAAAGAACATGGCTATAAACAATATCCATGGAAATGAGATGTGCCAATGCTAATACAACTGCATACCAAATACCATTGACTTATCATAAGTTTAAACATACCTAAATACAAACTTATACATGTAAACTAAGCAAAATTTCAAAGTCAATAAACCTGAGGAAGCGGGATCAAATAATCTCTATGGTAATGAGATATGCCAATGCTAATACAACTGCATACCAAATATCATTGATCAGTACTACTAGTGGTTTCCCATAAAACAACCTAATCACAAACTAATTCATGAAAACAAAGCAAAAGTTTCAAAGTCAATAGACCATGACTGAGGGGGCGGGGCCAAATAATCTCCATGGAAATGAGATCTGCCAATGCTTATACAACTGCATACCAATTATCATTAACTTACCACTAGTGGTTCCCCATAAACTGAACTAATCACAAACTAATACATGAAAACTAAGCAAAAGTTTCAAAGTCAATAGACCATAACTGAGGGGGCAGGGTCAAGTAATCTCCATGGTAATGAGATGTGCCAATGCTAACATAACTGCAAACCAAATATATTTGACTTACCACTAGTGGTTCACCATACACTAGACCTCATCACAAACTAATACATTGTTGACGCCGCCGCCGGAAACAGCATACCTATGTCTCGCTTTTGACTCCGTCAAGTGAGACAGTAAAATTAATGTAAACTTTGTGGACCGCACCAAATCTTTACAAATTCTTTTAATTCTTGTTTTGAAAACACACAATCAGAATCAGAAACAAAAATAAAATATGAAAGCCAGCAAACCAACGACAATCACCGAAATACCAGATCACCTGTGTCATAGACCCATTGGTGGCCATGGGCTGTTTTCTGCACTGTGGTTTGATTGTCGTCTCTTCAACACAGTCCCCACTTCCATGATCACCCTCCATGACATAGGACAAACGCATTCAGAACCTGGCAGGGTTAACAATGTTTGTTAGCGCCCTGTCCTCCGTATGACTCAAGAGGTGGTCAATTTTATTGATGACCCACTTTTGTGATATTTTGAAGATAAAATTCTCACCAGAAAGACACAACAAAGTATATAAGGGGCTAGGATGAAATTTGAAAAAAATAGGCAGGACAGTTTTGAGTAAAAGAAAAGGCAGGATGAGCAACTTGGTTAAAAAAAAAAGCAGGATGACAATTTGTGTAAAAAAATTCAGGATAAACAAGTAAAAAAAAGACAGGACCGAATAGAGTAAAAAAATAAAAAGGCAGGACAGAGATTACAACTAAAAAAAAAAAAGCAGGACAAAATTTTTCATCCTAGCCCCCCCATAAAAATCAAATGGTAGCTCCCTAAGTTAAAATGTATAATTAATAAGTGTGGACACAAACCAGTGTGGAAAATATCCAGCATTCTGAGAATATTACATGGCAATTAGGACAGGTGAGCTAAAACAATAAACGAAAAGCAAATATGAACACAGCCACAAATGACCACTAAAATTATAAATAAGATTTTGAGTTGTGAAAAGAGGACAAAATGTATGTACTGTATCCAAGCCCTGTCTTTAACATGGGACTGTTATGTTACAGCACAACATAAGTACAAACATGATATATTTTTTTCAAATAGACTTCCTGTATGTATCAGTGTATTTATTTATTCAACATTGGCTAAAAGTACAAAATTTATTGATTTATATCTCACAAAACATGTATAACTTGCTTAATTTTGTGCATGTCCTAATTCAGGAACATCTAGGTAGCTTTTGTAAGTCTTGTACGTTTTTGTTATCTTGGTTCGTATCTGTTTTGAAGTGAAGTGACGTCAAAGTTCCTTTTTTGTACTAGCATACATTAATGAATAAGGTCCTGATCTTGCTTCTGGGTGTTGGA
This sequence comes from Mytilus coruscus, assembly GCA_017311375.1. Classification (NCBI taxonomy): domain Eukaryota; kingdom Metazoa; phylum Mollusca; class Bivalvia; order Mytilida; family Mytilidae; genus Mytilus; species Mytilus coruscus. The sequence continues at coordinate 91,494,742 of CM029595.1, forward strand.
TTATGGATTGTGTTGAAGGCCCATTGCTAGCCTTAAGCTATTTTCTGTTTTGTTTTCAGGTTGTTGTCTCATTGACACATTCCCAGTTTCCATTCTTTGTTTATAGTACAAGTCAAAACTGGTACTATGCCAAACATTTTGTTCCATGATAAACTTTGATGAACATGACTACATACTTATTTGTAGATCTTACTTTACTAAACATTTTTGTTTACAACATATATTTGCCTATAATAATTTGAAAATAATAACCAAAACTGCAAAATTTTCTTAAAATTATCAATTCAGGGGCAATAACCTTAAAATCAGTTATCTAATTGTTGATGCCATCGTACCCAGAAAAGCAATCCGTATGTCTCACTTTCCCCCAACTTTCATCGCAGGCGAGAAAAATAGATAGTCAATTAATTATAGCTTCTCATACAAAATAAACTGCTTCGCTGAGCGCAGCTGGATACGCCCGCAGAGGTCCAACCCTGAACAATTGGGGCAAAAATGGACACAATATTCAAGCTTGATACAGGTCTGAATTTGGATTGTAATTAAATATTTGACATATTATAGGTTTCTGAATAAATGTAGCCAAAGAACTTGAAATTGGTTATATGAATTGAATTTATATTCAATTAAAGATTTCTTGCTGTTGTGCAATACACTGTACACTGTGCTGTTGCACAATACTTAGTAAATCTGTTGTCAAGACTATAAAGTTCAATTAATTCTCAATGTCATATTAGAAATTTATGAAAATCAAAAGGGAGCTTACATCAATAGATATAAACAATTCCCTAAAGTTTCATGAAAATTGCTGACAGCATTTTTGAGTTATTGTGCGAAAACTGGAAAATCCCCCCCTTTTTAATGAATAAACCCCATAACTCAGAAATGTAAAATGTAAAATTTATAAAATTCTAAAGGGAGCTTACATCAATAGCTATAAACAATTCACCAAAGTTTCATAAGAACTGCTGAAAGCATTTTTTGAGTTTTTTGCGAAAAACTTGAAAATCCCCCTTTTTTAATGAATAAAACCCTGTAACTTGGAAACGTAAAATCTAAAATTTATAAAAATCAAAAGGGAGCTCATGTCTATAGCTATAAACAATTCACCACAATTTCTTGCAAGTTGGTGAAAGCATTCTTGAGTTATTGTCCGAAAACTAAAAAATCCCCCTTTTTTTAATGAATAAAACCCCATAACTAGGAAACGTAAAATCTCAAATTTATAAAAACAAAGGGAGCTCACGTCAATAGATATAAACAATTCACCAAAGTTTTATGCAAATTGGTTAAAGCATTTTGAGTTAATGTCCGACATGTTGACGATGGACGGACAGACGGACATTGGTATACCATAATACGTCCGTAAACAGGCGTATAAAAATAAAATAATTCATGTTTATAAATAAGTAAAAGACCAACAAAGATTAAGTCACATATACATGTTCATAAGACTATATATTAAACTGAGTATTCAAAATGAGTTAATTAATTCGTTTCATACACTCAAATGGAAATAAAGTTAGGTCTTTAAATAGGAATATATAACTCCTTACACACTTTGTTCCTTCTGAAGAAACTAATTAGGAACTGACGAAATTAATAAATATCAGTCATTTCTTAAGATTCAAAACAGCATCTGTATGTAACTCCTTCCATTATACAAACTTCCACAATCAGATGAGTCTCCTGCAAAAATAGAAATGGAGAGATGAAATAACGAATAAAACACTTTAGAGCAACTAAAGGTATTAAAATCAAATATTCTCAAAATGGCCCATCATTTGGTAACAGGTTCTTAAATGGATCTATTTCAAAAGTCTTTCTTCTTTGTTAAAATAAATCTCTTCATGAGAGTACATTCTTGGCTTCAAAATCACCACATTTTAGAAATATTGTCAAAATGCAATGATTTTGTGCATTTTTAGGAACTAAAAGCTTGAGGAAACCTTTGGCGACAACCTAGGATCCAAAATGTTCTATAACCATAAGTTGCAAATGATGATATTGAAGCCCCAGACACAAAAACTTTCTGGATCGTGTGTGGAAGCCAAAGTAAATTGTGCGAAAAACTGTTTTAAAAGAATTCTTCAAAATTTTACCAAATGTAATGGTACAACACAAATTATGCACACTTAAAGAGTCAATACTTCTTAATTCTTAATGTGATGTGCCAAAATGAAGTTATTTTGTATTAATAGTAATATCTAAACTATTTCTATGAGAAATTTGTAGTATTTTGGCCAGTTTACAAAAACATCAAAATCTTAGGGCCAATTTTAACCCTTTTTGAACTTATTCCTTTACCACTGTGATTTACATTGAAAACCACCTATTTCACCTGTACTATGAAGACACTTTAATATCTATATTCAATCGGTTTTTTTTCCAGTTACATTATTCTAAGTGACCAACAGTGAATAAACAATCTGTAAATTAAAAAAAGGAAATATTTCACTACATGCAGTATTATTTTTTGAACTGGAAAAAGAGTTTTTTGTTCAAATAATGTTACTTGTTCCACATTCTGTCATGTCTATTATGTGATCAAGGTATTGTATAAGGTATGGGGTTTGCTCATTATTGAAGGCCATTTGTTGACTTACTGTTAATTGTGTCATTTAAACTCTGTTGGATAGTTGTCTCATTGGCAACTATACCACATATATCCTTATTTCATCATGTTTATACATTATACTTGTTCTCTGCTTTAGTATATATTGAATTGTTTGAGAAATTGAAGAAATTGATTTTTTTTTCTCCTCTTAAAATCACTCAAGGTTTATCTGTGTAAAATGTTGTATACGGAAATGGTATTATGAATTTACAATGTGTCTTAACTGTTCTGTGTAAAATTAAGATATTAAATTAAAACACAAAAAAAATGAACACTGCTTTGTGCTAAACAGAACAACTTATATTCAGCTTTTTAACATGTAATTTCTAATGTAAACAGTCTACAGGCAGACATAAAGGGCTTTACATATCAGACATTTCACAGAGGTGGATTTAGGGAGGCCAGGCCCCCCTACTGATGGAGCTACAATGTATTGATAATGCAGACTTTTTACCCATTTCACTTCAAACATTATCTACCTTGGGGGAGAGGTTCAACTCTTGGATCCACATCAGTTTAATTATTGTCCTCAGCTGACCAAGTATTTACTCTAGTTAATGCCCCTTAAAGCAGGGTGCTTTGCAGAGAGGCAACAAATGCCATTTTTCAAGTAAATAGATTGACTTGGCCTCTGATTCAACTTATTACTTCCCATGATTCATGCCAGCTGCACGCTGTACAGATTCTACATGTATAACAGCAAGAATCACTGAGGCAGTTCATATTTTGTACCTGTATACATGAATGTGTAAAAGTAGAAGAAGAATGTACAATCATAACAATGTATTTCTATTAAATAGGTAATTACAATTTTGCCATGGCTGATTGGTGTCCTATTTTATGTAACTTTGCTATTGTGGAAATATGTACTGTGAATAAAAGATACTGCCAGGGTATATATCAATGTATGCTGAGACAGCAACCAATTAGGACACAAATCACTAAATGACATCTACATGCTCTTTGGTCAGGTTGTCTCTTTGACACATTCCCATTTCCATTTTCAATTTTTATTACATGTACATATAAATTTTGGATAGATAATCAGATGGACAAATATGATAGCCAGGGCAACTAACCTTGTCTATGGATTATACCTTCTGAAAGCTACCAAACACACTGCATAAAATAACATTATGATTCAAGCTGGACATGTATATTGTTTTGTACTTCATGCAAGTAAAACACTAATTATCAGATTATTGCATCATGGTTGTAAATTGCAAATCACTTTTGCTTCTTAACATCCTTTTCAGAATAAGGACTATTTCTAGAGTTGGGCATGTACTGGGTGGTAAACAGTTATTGATGTTGTGTTTCATTAGCATATCAATAAAATAACAACATGCAACATGTGCAACTGAAAACTCGTTATTTTGTTTACTGATCTCACTATTTTAACATTCAATATAATGTAACCATGTTATATCAATTATATTTTAAGTTAAAAGTTAAAAAATAAGGAATTTATTCTTTTATACGACAGAATATAGAAAAGTTGAAATCCCAATTACCTGGGGATTTCAATTTTAATATTTTCAATAGCATAACTTTTTACAGCCTGGTTTAATATATTTGCACTGTGTGATTATTATAGGCATATAGATAAACTGAAAGATCAAGATAATAAATAAATTATGGCAAAGTAGCACAACATTCTACTTGATACGATCTGCATAACCAACCTTTTTGGAAATCATAAATAACATTTTCTAGCATAGACCGCCATGTTTTGCATTTGGTAATGAGTTGTTTCCCCTAACTGATGCAGAGTTATATTTAGGAAGAGACTGTTAAAAATGGGGAACGAAGAAACGTAAACAATGATGTTTATATGCAATCTTATAAAAATATTTCTCCGATGAGCTGGATAACCTTTCTATCCACTTCGATATTTGTACATGTAACGTTTGATCAGTAAAAATATAGAAAATCTGCTATTATATAGCAAAGTAATTGGAACTGATTTTTTTTCTTCTAAATTCTAAAGTGCCCTTACTGCAGTGACGTCATTTAGAACTGTTCTACAGTCCTGACTGATTTAGTCAGTTCTGCTGACAGTTCTACGGTTAGAACTGATTTGGACAGTTCTACCTAGAACAGTTTTAGACAGTTCTACCCTAGAACTGATCCTGACAGTTCTACCTAGAACTGATTTAGTCAGTTCTACTTAGAAAGGGTAGAACTGTTCTAGGTAGAACTGTTCTAGGACAGGTTAGAACTGTTCTATGACAGATTATTCTGACAGTTCTAATGAGAGGTTAGAAGTGATCTCCACTGTATATCTATTGAAAAAGCGACGGACGTAACACGCGCTCATGGCGCAGCTGTTTATTTGTTTTTGTTTTAGCGTTTTTCACGGTCGAATTTAATTCTTCCTTTTTTCTATATGTGTTAAGTTATTCCCCTGGTCAGTATTGAACGGGGAATTGTTTAATGGTTGCAAAACTAGTTGACCCCACCATACTTTTATGTATATGTCCAAAGTCAGGAACCTCGTCATGGGTGTATATAAAAATAAACGTAAGTTCTTGTACTTGTCCAAAGTCAGGAACCTCGTCATGGGTGTATATGAAAATAAGGAGATGTAATATGATTGTCATTGTATATTAATATTGTAATATAATTACTAAAACATAAAAACAAATGTTTTGACGTTTTAAATTAGTTTATCGTAACCATGATAGTCTCTGATTAATGTATTCAATATTCGACTCGACCTAATATAAGCATTTTTAATACACAGTTGTTGAGATGATAGAAGAAAACTAGCCTGCTGATAGCAAAGTTCGCTCCTCAAAAACGATTTTGATCAAAAATACAAAATAGGAGGTGCACATTAACATTTTATAAGGGGAAGGTTGTGAGAATAGATTGTAATAAGGGGACAAGAAGGATACAAAAACAGTAACTCCTATCAATGTGTAATATAATGTGTAGATATGAGGAAGACCACGTATCCCAAAGTAAACCCTGAAAATTATTCAGATGAAGAAATGAAATTAGAGATGTAAAAGTATACCAAGCGAGTAAAATTCTTTCAAAGTTTCACAAAATTTTGTCAAGCAGATCAGGAACAGTTGTGGATAAAAAAAAGTTCGACAGAAGGACGACCAAACGAACGGACGAACGAACGCACGGACGAACAATTCGATGGACGAACGGACGAACTTCCCCACCATTATAAACAACTAGCTTTAGAAGGCGGGGGTATAACTATGTTGATCTGCAAATATCTTCATTTATGTTTTTTAATATATTGAATGTGTATCTTAATATTATCTAATTTTACAAATAATATTGTCATAAAATTTAACAGATGCAAGAATCTTTTTTTATTAACTTTTAAGTAATTTCAAGCTTTTGACTTCACTTGAGCAACAAAAAGTTACATAATGGAATTATATAAAAACTAAACAAAAGAGAGGCGCGGAAGATACCAATGGGACATTCAAAACTCATAAGTCGAAGAGAAACTGCCAATGCAAAACAAAACCAAAAACAAACGAAAGACGACGAAAAAATGAACAATTCACAAAACAATACTTTGAATACTAAGGACTTAGCAACACGAACCCCACCATAACCTAGATGTGTTCTCAGGTGGTCCCGAAGTGTAAGCATATTCTGCTTAAGATTATTGGCTTTTAAAGACATGACTGGTATCTTGAATTTTTATTTATAAGTAATTTGATGGAGTTTTTTTTAATGGTTCTTTTTTTTTTTTTTTTTTTATTTAAAGTGGGAAACTGGGTTTATTTACACAAGCAGGACTCAAATTTTACAAAATATTACGAAACAAGTTTCCAAGGAATCACCCAATTTAATACTGTGTTCATGTTCATAGTTTCTTTAAACTTCAAGAATCATACATATATTTGAACTAAATTTTTATTTCGGAGTACAAATAAATTAATAAATTGAATACTAGTAAAATCACTAATAAAGTCTTCCAACAATCACTGTTATCTCAGTTATTTAAAAAAAATTAATCAAATCTTTTAATTGTATTTTTTATGACATTAAATATAAATAAGAAGATGTGGTATGAGTGCCAATGAGACAATCAACTTGAAAGTCAAAATGTATAAAAAGTAAACAATTATAGGTCAAAGTACTGCCTTCGACACGGAGCCTTGGCTCACACCGAACAGCAAGCTATAATTGGTCCCAAAATGACTAGTGTAAAACCATTCAAACAGAAAAACCAATGGTCTTATCTATATGAAAAACGAGAAACGAGAAACACTTATGAACCACATCAACAAACGACAAACACTGAGCAACAGGCTCCTGACTTAGACCAGGTGCATACAAATGCAGCGGGTTTAAACGTTTTAACAGGCGCCAACCTTCACCCTAACCTGAAACAGTAGTGTAACATTACAACATCTGACCTGAAACAGTAGTGTAACATTACAACATCTGACCTGAAACAGTAGTGTAACATTACAACATCTGACCTGAAACAGTAGTGTAACATTACAACATTAAACCCATATTACAAAAGAAATCTGCTGGATTATATATGTAGTACTCGGAGGTGCGATGGGGACGCTGGAGTGCGATGGCCCGTTCGCTGATGTGCGATGGTCTATATGACGGGTGATGGCTAGTTAAAATCTGCAGCTGTGCAATTATTATGAAAAGTAGACTTTTTTAATTGTTACAGTAGTAGATACATTTGCATTCGTTAGTGTCTATGGGTGTCCTTAGTTACAGTTGCATACTAAATGAGAGATCGTCCTCTTTGATTTTCTGCATGTGGAAATAATGCTGCGTTAACATTTTATCTTTACTTTGTTCCTTCCATGAGCTCCTCGGTTATCGTATTATTATAATACGAAGAGTCTGTCTGCGGACCCGTATTAAGAGAATGCCATGCTCCATCGTACGTGAAAAAAGAACCTTTTGTAGATTTCAAAAAAACATTTCTTGTACAGAAGGTTGTCTATCTCATCTCCACCAATCACTCCCCGTTACCCATAGTATTGATAGCTTATAAGCTCCGTATTACCTTAAAAATCCGAAAACCGCTCCTAATAAACAAATTGACGTCTTCTTCAACACGAAAAGCAATTAAAATATAGTTTATGTAGTCCATCGCATTTCAGCGTTACCACCATAGCACTTCGGCGTAGCTATCAAGAAGATAGCGTCAAAATGTCCCCATCGCACTCCATCGTGATCAAGAAAGCTCTTCAGCGCCCAACCATCCCACTTCAGCGTGACCATCGCGGTTTGGAGTACCATCGCGGTCCAGAGGCCTACATATATATATATATATATATATATCACTGATATATGTGTATATATGTAATTAATTGAATATCACGTGACAAAAGTTTGATGATCCCTTGTGACAGTAAGATCAAAATAACTAAGGATGCCACTACTGGGGTAGGCTCTGCTTACCCTTCCGGAGAACATAAGATCATCCCTTCGTTTTTGGTAAGGTTCGTGTTCCTCAGTCTTCAGTTAATTATGTAGACGTTTTTTGTAGATTTGTTTGTTTTTTAGTCGTATTTCCTTTTTTCCATGGTATTGTAAAAAAGCCAGCAAATTAAATGATTCTCAGTATTTTTTGTATAATTTTATCAAACGCAATTTCATATGATCTCATCGGTTATTTTAAGTTCTACTGTGAAATTATTTTAGATCGTAGTGATAAATCGTTAGAATTGAGAATTGGAGATGATTAATAATATTGATAAATTTTAAGGCATAATTACTTTTATGTTGTCTTGTGTTTCTTGTATATTTGTATTGTAAATGAATTGTATTGTTTACCTAATATGTTTTTGAAGCAATAAAGGTTTTGAATAATTTGACTGTCTTACTTGTGTTTTTTTTTAATACAATCTATATTTCCGATAGCTGTTCAATGCAATATAAAACTGTTTGATGTTCCATCCATACAAAGGATTTTATTTTTGAATTCAGATTCCGGTTTAAATAAATATAAAACATTGCGTATTCTCTTCGATTGCTTCGCTTTAATTAAAAATTGTTTACCTTCAATCATATCGGCTCATTTGTCTCGTGAGTCAAGAATGCAAAGTCAAGCCTTAACCTTTGAATTTGGATTTTTTTCTCTTTATTCGAGCACGCAGCAATTAGAAATAAGAACAAAGCCTGTTGGGTCAGATTCATAATAACATTTCTGTTCGTATGACATGTCCTTGCTGCAGACTGCTAATTACGAGTATGTGATCTGTCATGTGGTAACACTACTAAAACGAGATACGGGGAAAATCTGAATGAGACGGAAACGGTCACGACTTAAATAACCAAAAAGTATATCGTACAAAACAGTGTCTAGTTGATCGAGTCCAAGCATAACATTCTCGTATATCAAATGCTATCTTCAGCAATGCTTCTGTAATAATTGCTGCTGGACTATATATGAATCAAAATTGAAATAAAAATTATATTAATATACAATTCCTTCTAGTACTTAAACTGGATCCGCTTGTACAATGTATTTACGCTACACTCAATGGACAAAGTGTAGTAGTCAGCAGAGAACCAGCATATCTAGAACTCTAAACTATGAATGAAATATTTTACGTTGAACATTGATTAAATAACAATCAATCTTTCTAGTGCATCAAGTTTAGTTCGGTGCGCCTTACTGATAAATCTGAATCGATTGATAACGGACTATCATGTTAACTGAACAATTTGTTTTTATAAACAAAGTGAAAGGCCAGAAAAAGGCTTGCTACGCGCAAAATCATTACAAAGTTTCAACAGTTAATAATGATACAAGTATAATGAGTTATATAAACTACTTAGAATAAATCACCTGACGTATCTTATCATTTTTGTAGTTGTTTTTATTGGAACCTTTTAATGGTTTTACGAGATCCTACAATGTACAGAAGCTACATGAGCATCACAGTGTGACAAAGTACAACGTACATGTACGGATGTGATCCCAAAGCATGATGCAGATATCACACCATACATCACGAAACAGTTCGTACTGTTTAAATGACGTCCGGTCTGTGTTTTTGTTACTTGTTTTTCTGCTTTGTATCGATCTGATGAATTGAGCCCTTTTCAGCTGATTTTTATAGTTTGTTCACATGTTGTGCTGTTACACCACGTCCAGGTTATGAGGAGAGTTGGGCGCCCGCAAACATATTTAACCTTATCACATTCTTTATGTGCCTGTCCCAAGTCAGGAGCCTTTAGTTCAGTGGTTGTCGTTGGTTTATGTCTATCATATTTGTTTTTGTAAATTGTTTTGTTATAAATGTGGCTGTTCTTTTTCTCAATTAAATTGTTTCCTATTTTTCATGTTGGGCCTTTTATAGGCTTCTTTACGGTATGGATTTTTCTCACTGTTGAAGGCCGTACGGTTGCCTATAACTGCTTACATCTAAGTCATTCAAACTTTGGTGGATAGTTGTCTCATTAGCAGTCATACCACATCTCCTTATTTTTATATCATACCAAACATCACGAAACAATTCATATTGTTAAACATGACATTGATTTTTCCTGCTTCTTTAGCATCAGGATTAACAAAACAAAGAACGGTAAAATTTAACTTTTTGCATTATTTTTTTTTTTTTGACAGCAAAATATTAAAACATTAACGGATAAATTGATGATGTTGTTTCCTTTGCTAGTAATATTCATTGAGTACTCACACTCAACATAATCACATTTCATATATCTCTGTTAACTTTTTATTTATGATACTACAGTAGCAAGGAGGTCTGCAGCGTATTTAGATCAACTTAGAATAGGAACTTTGACAAACTCGACGATGTCAGTTTTCTTATTTTTAACTTCCCTTTCTACTATAGTATTATCATACTATATACTCCAGCTTATTGCCTTAGAGATATCTGTTTATAAGATATGCTAGAATTACTCTATAACGAACAAATACTGCAACACTCTCTTACAATAGTTAAATCAAATATCGAATACGAATTCCAATGAGGTTGAATCATTGACTACATGACTTTTTTGTGTATTAATGTTTTGAGCTAATTTTGACAAAATTGAACCAATATTCCGCTTTAATAAATGTCTGAAACAAACAGAAATAATATTTGATTATTTTGTCTAAATGGTATGGTAGCTAATTGCCTCTTTAAGCTTTAAGCTTTAAAGTATTTGCGTTCCATTTTTTGATCGCAAGCAACAGATCGTTACATATTTTACCATCAATTTAACTATCATCTTTTTAAACATCAAAATAAAATTGAATGTAAATGGACGTACAATAGTGTCAAATATAAAGATTACTTGAGTTCTGATAAATACGTCGTGACATTTGCATACGTAAAAAACAGATTATATTATGTCTATACAAAAAACTACTTGAAAAGCAATTTTCCCACCAATAATTGTTTTCATTCTTATTCAATGTGTAGTCAGCGTGGCCCATCTCTTCATCTCACTCATCTCTATAATAACTTTGATATACATTTGTATATTATCTTACGTATTGTTGATTTCGAAATGTGTTATCGGCCTTAGAGATCAAAAGGAAAAACAAAAAGAATATTTACTAAATTTCGAAATGACATAAAGTAGTTGATATACTTCGTCATTGTTAAAAGTCCAACGAACCTCGATAAAATGTATGATGTTACAATGCAAACTGAATGGGATTTGAAATATTTTGTTTCAAAAATTGGTTTCAGTGTGTCCTGTTTCGACATTAACAAATGACTTTAGATTTACTTTACAAATAATAAACTTTATTAACGACATGATTATAAGATGATGTAGGGGAATCCATGAATGGGACAACAACCCAGCAACATAAAAACAGAATACATGTAAAGGTTAACGTACGAGATTAAACAGTGTCTTTGGCATATATCAGGTACCCTAGAAGGGTGAGCAGTTTCTGTTCCACTGGTGGCACCAGTCGTGTTTTATATGACAAGAAAAATAAAGCTGGTAAAAGAACGCATTTGATGATAGTTATAAAAGAGAAAGAAAAGAAAAGAAAACGGGACTGTGGTTGAAAAAAAAAGGATATCACCGTGGTCATCTCTTACGCAGATTTTTTTAACGGTTAAACCAAATCATTTATCATTGAGAACCCTTGGTTTAGAAGCTCCCCGGCAAACAATAGCCACGTATAAAGTAAACATTGAAAGGAAACACAAAGGAATATCGTATTGACTAGGAGATAAATAATAATACTGGTATAGGTCTTAGCCAACCTGAACTGTCGATTCCTATGTCTAAGTTAAGGTTAAAAGTAGATAGTACAGTACTTGTATCTGTTGTATAGGTGTAATTATTCTTCATTTCAATCCATGGAAAAGAAGAGATAAACATGGTCTTCAATCTTTCAATTTTCATCTAAATCGAATAAAGTAACGAATTTAAAACGAGATGCTAGGTTCATTTCTTTATCTAAATGCTCTTGTACGATGTCTGCCTCATGCGAATGAAGAAACAAATCTACGAGAACATGCCCCCTGTTGGTTTCCATAGAAAATGTCGGCTGTCTGTTGATTATCACGTCCATAAAACATAAAAAAAACAAACAATCATTAAAGCATCATGATCAGTGAAATAAGCAAAGGTACACGGACGAACGTGGAATTATAAAAACACTCAAGATGGTATGGGGTCATAATAAAAAAATGATAGATTTTTTTCATACTTTGCCAAAATGTAGTATATATTGTGGTATGTTTAAAATATAATATTAATAGGTCACTGAGCTTATTTGCAAGCTACAGGTTTTGAAAAAATATACATTTTCTTTGGATTATACAGAGAAAACGCATCATGATGTGTATAGAAGATACTAAACTAAACGATAGAGTTTTGAAATAGAATATTAGAAGATAGTTATTGTGAAATGCTTTTAGAATAATAAAAGAAAAAATGGGGTCACCGTAATTTTTCTCCTGGTTTTACATAGAAAACGTTCTTGAAGATTCTTTTTATAAATTACACATTTTCTGAGTTACCGGTATGGGTGTTGCTCATTGTTGAAACACTGTTGCTAACATCCTCGTTCTTTAGTTTCTGGTGAATAGTTTCGTTGGCAATCATACCATTATTTTTTATATTGGAACGTGAAATGGTCATCCAAAGCAGGGGCGGATCCAGCCATTTATAAAAGGGGGGGGGGGTCCTAACCCAGGATAAAGTGGGGGTTCCAACTATATGGCCCCATTCAAATGCATTGATCGTCAAAAAAAAGGGGGGTTCCAACCCCCGAAACCCCCCCTCCCTTGGATCCGCCACTGTAAAGTACATGTAAACCAAAAATTAATGGATTGACTGAATGTTGTTTGAGTAACGTCCAGTGACAAATATTTCGCGCACTTTCAGGATAAGAACGTGTTAATAATAATCAAATACTAGGTAGAGTTTGATTATAAGAGTCGACCGGGATGAAGAGCGTGGAATTAAGAATTGTCTGAAAAAGAGGGTATGCTCATAGATATAATAGCCATTAATGTCTATGGTATGCTGAATATGGTCATACATTTTTAGATTTAATAGTTTAAAATATGATGTATTTTCAATTGACGCTCCTAAACGTCATTGCGTACAATTAACTTTGAATAAGTGTTGTGTAGCGACCTTTCATGATCTTATAAACCATCACAAATAGTTATCACGATCTTTGATGCATGTGCGATGAACCATCATAGCACAATAAATTATCACTGCCTAATGATGACAAGTCGGTCGCATAATGGGAATTATCATGATCAAATAAATTATCACTAATTATGATAAAGTATTACATTTCATAATAACCATTATACAAATATCACGCACCATCAGTTACACGTGTTAAAATTAATTATACTTTTCTTAAGGCATCGGAATACTTTCATCTCTATCAAGTCATGTGCACGCAAATTGAGAGAAAGCCTTCAGCATCATGAAATGACACACTGCTACTTGATTTATGATATTAGACAAACTATTCGATGATGATATAATACTACTTAACTACTATTTAACACTCCTTCGGTCGTACAGCCACTTCACATAGAAAACATTTAGTTTTTACCGATATAGCTACTGTTTATTTATATTCGTTCAAAAGATTAAATTTAAAATGAAATTAGCAACTTTGGCGATTTCTTTCGTTATACTTTACCAGGTTGTGGCGCCACCGCCTTTAGACGTTGAACTGAGAGCGAAAAGGAGTTTTATGATCAATTGAAGGACAGTAAAGAGGACGTTTTGGATGTATTTGGTGACAATCTTATTCCAGACTCTATAGAAGATGTGATCGAGGATTCAAATACAGAAGATCCGATTGAGCTTAAAAGCGATGAATCTAGCGAATTTGTTCCCGTATCGATACCTAGTAAATTTGATAAATACGATTCCAATGAGGACGATTTCATCGATGAAGGAGAACTCATCGCCATCATTGGAGTAACAGAAAATGAAAACGTTGCTTTTAAAGCGGCAGATAATGATGGTAAAGTATATTTTAATTTTCATTTGTACGTGTACTAAACTGTAATGAAACATTAAGTTTGTTTTGCAATTTTATAAGAAATCAATGTTACTTGTAAATTGCAAAGATATGCTTGTTTGGTGTTCTTCCAACAAAATGATAAAATGTCTTTTTAGAAAGTGTGTAGATATGTAAATGTTTTTTTTAAAACGCTATTCCTGTATTAAATTTTCAGTGTATGATATTGCTTAGGTTGGTCTTCCCCGGAGAATATTCAGTCTGCCTTCGGAATATACAAATATTAACCGGGTACCAGTCTAGTCATTGCCAATTTGAGTCATAAAGTTCCGAACGTTTCTACGAATTTACACATTCTGCGGCTCTTTTCACGAAAAATCTTAAGAGTAAAAATACTCGTAAGTCATACACATTTCAGTATAACTTACGATCAATTTAAATCGTAAGATTTTTTGTGAAAAGAGTCGCTGGCTTTCAAATGTAAGTCTTGGTCGTTCCAGATGAAGGTTAATCCAGCGTGCGGACGCACAAACTTTACACCGTTACTTTCGTGCATACATGTAGCTAACAAGAGAGAACAATTATAGTTGTTCTGTGAAAGTTAATTAAGTGTTGATACTCAGAAATGTTCCATGAAATCAGCTTTCCGAAAGTAAATTTTTGATGGTACTAAATGAAGCTATTCCAAAATTGTGTGTTATGTCGTGAACAAAACTGTTGTCATGACTGTATACTTTTATATTATATACAGAATTATGTTTACATGCTCATCTGAGTACTTTTATACATATGATTGCTTAACATGGATATTATCTCAATTCATACAAATTGCCAGTTACGGTTTTACGATTGATTTTTGTTTTGAAAGTGTGGATTTGATACGGTCGTGTTAATCAGTCGTGTTTGTGGTTGAATATTTTAACAGGGTGGTTGGCATTTATATCGGAACAAACTGTGCTCCTCTATCTATCGACTTTGTGTTTTTATTTGTATGAAGCAGACATCATATATGAGTTTCTCAAGCATAATGAAAGAAAACAAGCATTATATATCCTTTCATTCATTGATGACTTATTACGTTATACAATAGTAAATGATGTCCTCTAACTAAATAATTCCAGGCTTGGGGCCAGTATCATGAAAGTCTATCTTAAGTTTCATTTAAGAGAAAACTTACGAACGCTTTACGAGAAAGTTACGATGGTGCTAAGAGCGTATCACCAATCCCCTCGTGGGTTTTTTCTCATTGTTGAAAACCCTTCTATTGCCTATAATTGCTTACACCCACTTTATTTGAACTTTGGTGGATAGTTGTCTCATTGGCAATCATACCATATCTCTTTATTCTTATACTAAAGAAAATATTTTCAAACATTGAATAAAAAAAAAATGGCAGAAGGAGGTGCTCCAAAAGTTCAGAAAAGAAACAAGGGACGATTTTTCTTTCTCTATTGTTAATTTTTCATTTTTTTGACGGTTTTGTTCCTTTGGCACCGTTTTGCGATGTATATTACTCGGCCGTTACTGACAATCTTGAAAATATATATAATATTTGTATATTCCGAAGGCATACTGAATATTTTTCGGAGGGAACCAACCTATATATTTGTCAGCTCGTTCGCTACATGTATGTCCTTATCTGTTGTGACGTTTTAGATTTTAATGAACGTGATCTATGTATCCGTACTTTGACCTATAATGGTTTACTTTTATAAATTTTGACTTGGATGGAGAGTTGTCTAATTGGCACTCATACCACATCTTCTTATATCTAATTGCTGGTAAATTACTATTATTTCGAGGGTTTCGTTAAAGTTACTTAAAACCTTTACTAAATATTTCCTTAGATACACAGATTTGATTTGCTTGTTTGGCTGTACCTGTAGAAAACTATTTCAAACAGAATAGCACATCCTAATTTTACTGTGATGTTGGTTGAGGATTGTAATGGGGATACCTTCATGACGAATAACGGTAAAAAATCTTGCCAAATGACGTTAACGATCATTTTTAATGCATGTCGATAATATATACATTTTCTTTATGGTGATAAAAACAAGGCTAACTTTGACGAATCACGATAAATTCTTTTCAAAAATAAAAGTTAACGGATAATTATTTGAGACCTGTGACGAATCACGATAACAAATCACGATTTTTTAGGTTAACTGTTGCCGAAAATGACCGCCTGACGGTAAACGGCATTCCTACCCTCTTGTTTACCGAGCCTGAACATTTACTTATTTCTCCTTTAAATGCACTTATTCTAAAAGGTTACCAATTAAACACTGTAATTATTATACCTTTAATATTGTTTTTATTGGTATAAGTATTGATTTATTTTGAAATATTTGATCAGTAAATTAAAACCATACTAAATATATTTGTAATACACGTATGCACTTTCACTAGAATCTGTCGATACCTATATTTTGGTATTGCAAAAGGTGATGTGTTTCTCAGACTGTTTATGACGTCTTTACATTAAATCCATTGGAAGTTGGATGTGTACTGACTGATATTTTAGTCAAAGATAAATGATTTTTTTATTAGTCGTTATTGGCTTTAAACTAGCTTTCAATAACTGCGAGTACACTTAGATCTGAACTGTGCATCTTTTTTTTTTTTTTTTTTGTTATTAGGGATGTATACATACCTTGCCACGTCTGGTTTGTGTATTTTTAGCTGTTTTTTCTGCTTTGTATCGATCTGATGACTTAAGCCTTTTTCAACTGAATTTCAGAGTTTGTTCTGTAATCCATTGTCCCAGGTTAGTGGAGGGATGAGCGCTCTGTAACATGTTTAACCCCGCCACATTCTTTATGTGCCTGTCCCAAGTCAGGAGCCTGTAGTTCAGTGGTTGACGTTGGTTCATGTCTGTCATATTTGTTTTTCGTAAATTGTTTTGTTGATTTTTCTCAATTGAATTGTTCAAATTTTTCATGTCGGGGCCTTTAATAGCCGACTATATGGTATAGGTTTTTGTCATTGCTGAAGGCCGTACGATTACCTTGTAAGATAGTTGTCTCATTGGCAATCATACATTATTATAAGAAAAGCCAACTTTAACAAATACGTATCGGAAACAATGCTGACAGTTATTATGATGAAAAAAGTTCTGTTTCATGTACTCGGGGCATTTTCCTATTTTAACAGACAATCATACGGTCTAGGAAATCCAATGGATTTGTTCGATCTCTGAAGATTCTTATTGATATCCTATTTTGCACTCTTGAACGCACAAGCAAGAACATTGCAAGCGCCATTTTATCAACTAAGAGAGAGAAAGGGGTGCCCATGGAAATTTCTGTTAAGTTTTCAGTAAAAAATTAATGCTGATACACTTAAAATTTGCTAAGAGTAATCTAAGACGATCTTAAGTTGATTATCGACGTTCGAGATACCCAGTCGATAAGATTAAAACTAAGAGAGCATTCCGAGAAGGATAAAGAGTACTCTTAGGGTTGCGAGTGCGACATGAAATTGAAGGGCTGTCAATCATTCTAAGATAACTTCAAGATACACTCTAAGCAGATAAGATGATCTTAAGCACCAAGATCGCTTCATGATTCTGGCCCTTGGTTAGTATGTTGATGATTGCACCTTTCCCGTTAAATTTGAAACTATGAATACCACTTGTACATGAAGGTATGCCTCATATCTCGAGTTACATATAGAAATTGACAGTAAGCGTAAATTTTACTACAACAGCAATGATGATTAAGATTTTCCCATTGGGAAGTTTTTATTTTTATGTGGTAACATTTCAGCCGCACCTTCAAATGACGTATACACCTTTGACTTGCTTAGATATTCCAGGGCTTGTGTTTCCTATCACCATCAAAAGGATGCTTAAAATGCAACTTTTGAAATAGGATTTTTAATAGTAAAGTTGAAGTCGTTTTTTTGAATGTTCATGACTTGGTCGATCGTTATGTAATATCTGTGTCTAAATGACAATGGAAAGGATCCAGTTATGGAAACCTCACTATCGTCTTTTGATTATGGGCATTGTCCGGCTTTCTCCTAGTCTTATAGATATATTTGCCCTCAGTCTTCGCTGTATACTTTTCACTGTTAATCTTTATTCTTCCAGTAAAGTCATCAATGAATGTGACAAAACAAATAGCGGAAAATCAGTGCAGTTCCTCTCAAGATTTGTTATCGTATTTTTTCTCTTCGGAGCCATAGCCCACTGTGTTCGCTTGAACAACCTGAACGTCTAAATTGATTCATTTGTTCTCTTTGGAATCTTAGTACTATTGTGTTAAGTGTTTTTTTTTCTTTCAGAACGGCGTTTAATTGTATATTATTTCAAATAACTTGATCAGAAACTAAAAAGGCAGTATTGCGATTTCAAAATCTTGTTTAACCCCTTTACATCTTCAAGTGCCCGACTCAAACGAGGAACTTCGTCAGAAGTCGTCCTGATGGGTTGTCTTTTTTTTTCGTAATTGGAAAATTTGGTGTTGACAGCAGGTCTTTGATATGTATATCTGTTTAATTTATTCACAATGTCGTTTTTAGGGGTTTGTTATTGTTAAAGCTTGGCATATTGCACAGACACCTGCGCTGTCCATTGATGGAAACTTTTTTTTTTCTCATTGTTGAAGGCCGTACGGTTCCCTATAATTGCTTACGTCCACTTTATTTGAACTTTGGTGAATAGTTGTCTCATTGGCTATCATATCTCATCTCCTTATTTTTATATCTTCTTTTATTCATTATTAAAATGTATTGTGTTGTTATTCTTTAATTTAAATATTTTCGTAAAGATATAAACGTTCAAGAGGTACATTGTATATACATTTCCATAGATAAAAAAATAAAATGAAAAAAATAGTTCTTAAAGAAAATCATTATACGCAATATTAATAAGCGTTCAAAAAACATGTTTGTAACAGATCGCTTGGCAACCTGCATTACACCAGACAATTTGTGCTAGCAGGTTTAGAAATTAAAATCAGCAATTATAAGTTTCAGACATTTATACATTCTTTAATCTTAGAATAACATTCTGTGGTAAAAATTTAATCTTAACTGCATAAGAAATATTGTAAAAAGATTAAACCAGCATGTCTTAATACAAATTGATGAAACGTAATAACATTCTACTGCAAACGGTAAACACGAAACAGCATGAACATCCAATTAGCAGTTACATAATGCCATTTACCATTCACTTAGAAGTGCTGTGCAAATTGTCACGAGAAAACAAAGACATCTAAGTTACAACATAATATGGAAAACACGTGTTGACCAAGTTTCTTGCAAGTTTTGAATTCTGTTTGATTTTATCAAGAGCTATCTAAGAGGTCTAAGGGTATTACACTGCTGGAGCTTGGGGACTGGACTCCCTTTTTCTATTTTCTTATTTTAATTTTATTTTTGAAAATAATTTTTAATGTTTTAACCTATTTTCACTTCTTTAATTGGAAAATAGGTTAAAATATTAAAGAATATCTAAAGAAAATAACAAAAAAAAAAAAAAAAAATATTTAGAAATGGACGGTTTATTCCCAAAGCACCTGTGGTGTATTACACCAACAATTGTTAGGTTGAAATCAAGGAGAACGCAAGGTATGAAAGTAACATGATTCAAGCTTTTCCATCTGAATTATATTGATTTCAATATTTGAAATGAATAAAAGGTGCATGCTTTTTTTTGATCAATTTCAATTTGATCGGACAGCTATTCTGGTCTGGAAAATGGTTGCCTCATATATGACTTATGCTGTAAATGTGTCATTATCTACTTCTGTAGTTTTTAGAATATTTTACTTAGTATAAAAGAGGGACGAAAGATACCAGAGGGACAGTCAAACTCATAAATTGAAAATAAACTGACAACGCCATGGCTAAAAATAAAAAGACAAACAGACAAATAATAGTACAGAAGACACAACATAGAAAACTAAAGACTAAGCAACACGAACCCAACCAAAAACTGGGGGTGATCTCAAGTGCTCCGGAAGGGTAAGCAGATCCTGCTCCACATGTGGCACCCGTCGTGTTGCTTATGTTATTACAAATCCGGTAAATAGTCTAATTCGGTAGGTCACATTCGTGAAAAGGGAAGGGTATTGTAGTTACGACATAAGGAACATATCCGATATCATCTGTGAAACGGTTATTCCATAACGGTCAACAAACTCGTGATGGCGTCCGTAAAATTTACGAAGGGATGATTTCAACTTCACCATTTGGAACTCTTGATTTAATAGCTTCCTTGTGAGCAGCAATCCTCTATCAAGGAAATCATGATAGGAAATACAAGCCCGGGAATATCGTATCAATTGGGAGATATATACTCCGTATGCAGGCGCTGCTGTAATGTTGCTACATAGAAATGGAAAGTTCACAATTGGGAAGCTGAAATCATCTCTTTTGTCGTAAAGTTTTGTTTTCAACTGACCCTCATTGTCAATTTCTAGATGTAAGTCAAGATATGAGGCAGACTTATCTGTATCTGTAGTATCCTTTATCTCTAGTTCGATGGGATAGATTCGTTCAACATAGTCACCAAATTTTGTATTATTTAGTGAGAGTACATCATCTATACAGCGGAACGTAAAATTAAAGGATATTGCTAACTTCTTATCTTTCTTCCTAAGAAGTTCCTGTATGACGTCAGCCTCATAATAATAAAGAAACAAGTCGGCAAGAAGAGGGCACAATTGGTTCCCATTGGAATTCCGGCAGTCTGTTGAAAAACACGTCCTCCAAACGTAACAAATATGTTGTCAATCAAGAAATCAAGCATCTTGATAATGTCAGTTTCAGAGAATTTTTTGTTTGAATCAGAGTGATTTTTTACAAAGTAGGATTTATCCTCCCAAGACAAGATACTTGTATCTACGTTCGCCATTCTTTTTAATGAAACAAAGTAATACCAACTCTTTCAATTTGTCTTTTAGTTTGGAATGGGGAATACTTGTGTAAAGTGTAGAAAAGTCAAATGTTTTAATACTATATATATAATTAATGAAAATATCATCATGATACAAAAAAATTAAAAAAAAAAAAAAACTTGAAATTCAAATGAGTTATTCGAATAAGCTAAAACACACTACATTCATCTGCGACGTCGTCAGTGATGAAAAACATAATTCATCTTTTCACGACTGTGCAAGCTCAAGTTGATACTTTCCGAAAGTATTCATACATATCAAGAATGTATCCAAAACAACTGATCAGTGCGTGTTAAAAGGAACTTTTTTGCAATTGGCCAGTATTTTGAAAGTTGATGAAAATTCGAATTCTGGATAGATTCTCGTCTTATTTCAGATAACGACACTATTTGCAAACTTTGAGGGAAGGGGTAAAAATTGTAAGTCGCAATTTTGACAATTGTTTGAACATGGTCTAGTTAAAAAAAGGCATACAATGCACAAAAGTGGTGAATCTGATGGAATAATTGATTACATAGGAACAGGAACTTAACATTTCCTTCGCAAAAACAATGAAAACAAAATTGAGAGTGCACTTCCCCCATACACCCTCCCCCCCCAAAAAAAAAATATTTATAGTTCTCTTTTTTAACCCATTCAACATCGTTCATTTCGGATGATTTTGAACATTTTCTACAATTATATTAA
The DNA here is from genome assembly GCA_017311375.1 of Mytilus coruscus. Lineage (NCBI taxonomy): Eukaryota > Metazoa > Mollusca > Bivalvia > Mytilida > Mytilidae > Mytilus > Mytilus coruscus. The sequence goes on from CM029595.1 coordinate 91,516,397, forward strand.
CCCTAAAAGTTTGACGCTCATTAATTTCAAAGGAAGTGTTGCAAAACTTTCTCAGAGTAGTATATAAAGTCTTACGTAATACTGCATGGACATTTTTGACATCTATCTTCTAGGGAAAGGCATTTTAAAGCAATTTGATTGGTATTCGTTGATTACACTTTGCGTCGTTTGCAGCATTCACATTAGTGTATTTCTGTCGTCGTAAATAACAATAATTCTATTATTAGTGTAAATTTATGAGACAGAACATGTTGTAATCTTTATCACTTACGTAGAAGTCGGTGACAAAGGGGCACTCCCCTTTCATAAGTGTGGGGAGGAAACTGTGTCTTGCTCCCCCCCACTTTTTCGCAATACAGATTATTGAAAATGAAATGAAAATAAAAGACATCATTGACCAACTCCTACACTAGAAGACTGTAGAAAAGATTTTGTTTTCGCTTGTTACTATTATCAGAAGTTTTCCCTCCGCCTTATTTTTTTAGTCCACTCCTACGCCACTGTTTATCAATTGTTACTCTGTATCAAACCATATTTTTATCAAGTAACAATTAATAATGCACTTAAACTATCTGCATTATCACTTAAAAAGCTCAATTTTACCAATTGTGTTGGTGCGATAGTTCTAAAACGTGTTATTGTAAGATAATGTAAACTTTATATACAAGCAGTAATGAATTAAAACACATAGCAGTTTGAACTACGTTCGTAGGTACTGCCAGTAACGCTAAAAAAATGATACCTGCCCCTTTTATTCATCTTTATAAAAAAAATATTGACCTAGACTTTGGAAACGCTCATTTCAACCGTCATGGTATTCGCAACACACCTTCTGGTTTTGGGCAACATCATCAAGAACCTTAGATATTCGACCTTGTATATTTGAATATGGGGGTGTAAGGTTGGACCATCTAATAATGTGTTGATTTGATTGATTTAATTACAAGAGTTATAATTGTGATTTTTATTTAAATGTTAATTTATTTCTGTGGGCGCAAAGGACCATAATACTGAGATATGAAACCTTATCTGCAAGAGTTGACTCCATGGTCATTTCACTGCAGATGCAAAAAAATATCGAGCACTTTTCATCAACTTGGTCATTAAAATTTTTTAATTAAGTTGTGTAAAAATATGTTAATATCACGAGTGAAATTGAAACAAGTTGGAATCATTGATGTATATACGTCGTTCGAGTCAAGTAAGGTCACCGAGCCATGTATATTAAATAACATATACCGATTTGCAGAATAATCAAAATAATTGCCAATTGTAAGTAAAATATCAATTAGTCTTGAAATCCAATATGATACATCACTTTTTTTTATGGGTGGGGCGAATAACAAGGCCACTCCGTTTAAGCATCCCTTTGCCCATGATTTCATTAACGCGACCACACAAATATTTACATTCCTAATTCCTAAAGCAAATTTAAACACGGACTACCTGACAAAATTTTATTTCCGTGTAATGCAACAATTCGGTTACCTTGTGTACGTATTATTGTTGCTGCACAAAGGAACTCACGAGGAATTCAGTATCATTATTCAAATAATCATTATATATACTTTGATATCTAAAAGCTGCTGTTTCATCGAGATGAAAATAGTTTCTTTCTAATGATGTCTGTACTAGAATTGAAATTAGATAAAATTTGTAAAGTTATTTTCGGGGTTTTGCTATTTGTTATTCCAATCATAAAAACTCTTTATCAAGCACAATTTATTCTTAACGCTAGCAACGTTTTATTAAGTGCATGGTAAAAGTATTTCTGACCAATGAAAAATAAGATTCCAATAATTTATTACACTACTTTGTGTGAACCCGTGGCTAAGCGAAATATCGAAGACAATTTATTTTCATTTCCTATGCTATTTTTGGTAATGCTGCGACGACTTTCGCTTTAGAAATAGGAAAAAAAAAAAACATTTCTGCTTTAATTTTACCTTTTTACTATTAGTATTACATAATTATTGAAAACAGATTTGTTGATCTTTGACAGCTGCTGTTTTATCAAGCAAATGTTTAACGAATAATATCTGTACTCAAGTTGAAATTAGATTTTATGTTGTTGCATATATTTGATATTATAAGACTGTTAATATGCTTTATATTAAAGCCTAAGACATCTAATTACTGTTTGCTATAAATATACAGACAGCAGACAGCTTTACAGTTAACATTAGTTTTGCATTAAGTATTTATGTACTCAGTTTTTTCTATATATTAGCAAAACCAAATGTATATTGCCCTATAAACTCAAACAGTATGTTTGTTACAAGTACAATTACAAGTTAAGTACACAAAATAAATAAAAATTCACAGACACAGACGCTTCTTACCACTAACGCGAGAGAAAATTTGCGATCCAAACACTAAATGGACATTTGCGCTTTAAACTTTGATGCACCTACTATACAAAATTGACAGGACATTTGCGCCTTTTACTTGGTAAGTTTACACTTTAAAACGGAATTACAACATGTACGACAAATTTACAGTGGTTTTGGTATGTTAAAGAATTTTTATGGTTGGAAAATTCAAATTTTGACCTAAATTCCGTTAGCAGCTTGATATGATTCGTTGATTTAAAACTGATGGAAACTATATTCGTCGTGTGTTCATTTTAGTGCCTTGAAAATCCGTAGAACTTGACCATCAATGTTTATCTAAGTCTTTCTCAAATTATTGAGACCGAAATTCTATTTTTAAACAAACGGCTTTTCATATTTTATTTAGGAATTTATTACAATCTCTCCTCTTGAAGTGATTGTCGATTTAAGCACACACAAGCATGGTGTCGAAAGATTTAGTCGTTAGGGCTTTTATGGGTAAAAAGTGAATGTGAGAATTAGGAAAGTGATGACATTAATTTTTCGGGCAATCATTTCTACCAGATTACGGTGTCTAAGTTTCTTTTGTTGATGAAAGGATGGCTGAAACTCTATAGAAAATTATTCAAGCGTTGACTTTTGATTACCACGAATACTATGGACTAAGCAGCCATTTCATAGTAAAAGAACAACAAATGGTCCAGAATCAAATCTTGCTCACTGTAATAAACATTTGTACTCAATTCATCCTGTAATATTGGTCCTTTTGAAGAGTTTCCTTGACCTTGGATAGCAATCTGCCAACTTCACCAACATTTGATTTAGATATATCAATATTTTTGTTGCGGAAATATTCTATAGAAAAAGCACACGTCCCAAAAATTGAGGCGCAAATGTCCATATATAAACACAAATTCCCTATCAAAAAGCGTAAATGTCACGCGTCGAATCCGGCATTTTAGTCCAGTGAAACATATGTGTCTGAGCGTTGCTTTATAATAAAATCTTGAAATAGTCTAGAATCCACCGTCCTCAGTTCTAATATTTTTTTAAATATTGGACCCCCATTAATTTACCTCTGATGATATTCAAGGATTTAATATAAAAAACCTCTTTTCTTCAGCAAAAAATATTGATCAGAATTGCTTTACCCCAAGTCACTGAAAAGGTTGTTCATATCCTAATTTTATTCACAATCTGATATATGTTGCAGTTTAGTACAGTTCAGCTCTCTATGAATATAAGAATGTCTGCCTTTTTCTATGTCAAATTTACATGAACCGAATCTTAATCTACGAGCTCTACAAACAACATCAACATACAAATGATACACCCAATTTATTATAATTCATGTATATATCTACACAAACAAATAACTGTTTAACATCAATCATTTTTATATGACAATGTATTTTCATCGGGGCTCCCTGATATCTCGGCCCATAAAAATCTCGGACTAAAACAAACTCGGACTATAACAAAATCGGCCTAACAATCTCGGACTATAACTAACTCGGACTACTAGAAGAATATAAGTATGATGATGGATGTTATTTTCTTTATTGGAAATTAATTATCAGTACTTTGTTTTAAATTAATTATGAGTTAAAATAATTAAATAATTTATTTTTTAACATTTTACAAGCAAGAAATATAAATTACGTTAACACGATATAAAAAGAAAAGTAAGACTTATTTCAGTTAATTATAATGAAAAGTTACCATTTATTTGTCTTGTCGGTTTTATAACTGTATTTCATTTCAGTATTCTTATATATGAGCGAGTATGTTGAAATACATTTGTATGGAAAATGTATAATAAAGCAATACATTGTACTTCTACCAATATCATCATGAACAAGAACAGTATAGTAACACTTATCAGTATCAGGGGCGGATCCAGCCATTTTTTAAAAGGGGGTTCCAACCATATGTCCCAATTCAAATGCATTGATTGTAAAAAAAAAAGGGGGGGTTCCAATATTCCAACCCTGTTCCCCATCCCCCACCCCCACCCCTTAAATTAAGTAAATTTTACAAAAAAAGGAGGGAAAAAAAACAGTTAACAACACAATCTACAAATCATAGTCCGAGTTTGTTCACTTTATTTCTTCATATAAATAATGGTAGGCCGAGTTTGTTATAGTCAGAGTTTGTGATAGTCCGAGTTTGTGATAGGCGGAGTTTGTTTTAGGCCGAGTTATCTAACAGCGTTTTCATCGAGATCCAGAAAGAAAAACTTTAGATGTTGCATGAAATTTTAGGACGCATGTTGATTTTCAGGTGTAGTAGTTTTGGAATTCCAAACAGATCAGCTGGATACAAAAAACCGCTGCCTGACTAATTTTACGCTGGTTGTACAAACTTATCTTCACTATTTTTGGCGCAAAATCATTTGAATAACTACATACTGTTGTAGTTTCTGCGTTACATGATCAGGTCTAAAATAACGCATATGCAATCATGTTCATACCAATTTTTCTCTGCTGTACAAATAACAGGTACACAAATAAAGTTTTGCTTTATCTGTTTTCATTTTCATTTTGACCGTCATATCTTTGCTGGAAATAATTATATATTAGTGCTAAATTGCATGAAACATGTTCATACCAATTTAACGTTATATAAGATTTGTAAATATAACTTTATAATGCCAAGTCAGGAATATGACAGTTGTTTTTCACTTGTTCCGTTGATTGATAGCGTTTGGTTTTGTCAGTATTTGTAGACTTTCCCTTTTTGAATTCGCCTTGGAGTTTGGCATTTTTGTTTAACGTTTTATCTCCGTCCGGTATGGTAAAATTATAAATATGTGTCACTGTTCTAGATACGTTTTGGTTAATTGACCTTTGGAATAATAACGGTCATAAAAATGTATGCCAACAATTATAAAATGTAACAATTTATCCCTTTAAGCTTTTTTTGGGATCGAAGCCAATCATCAAAATCTTTGACCGTAAGCCATTCTTTTATAAGTGTGTTGTAAAACGACAAAGGTTATACTGTCTTTAAAATTATAGAAAAAAAAAAAATGATGCTCCTTCAGCTTTTTGTTCAATATATTTATTGCACAATAATAAATGTCTTGTGTATTAAATCAATTCTTCGATAAAAATCGCCTAAGGTGTAAATAGTATTGCGGTAACAGGGATTTCGTTAACTATGACTTACTTAAAACTTTATACTTTTTCTAAATCATTTCATAGATTTAGGAAAGAAATCTGTAGAAATTTTATAACAAAGGGATAGCACATCCTGATTTATATGTGGGGATGTTGTCTACAGCGATCTGAATTAAGACACGATGCATGTAAAAGAGGGACGAAAGATACCAGAGGGATAGTCAAACTCATAGATCGAAAACAAACCGACAACGCCATCAACACGGAAAATCAAAAGACAAACAGACAAATAATAGTACAGATGACACAACATAGAAAACTAAAGACTAAAAACAACACGAACACCACATAAACAAAAACTGGGGTGATCTCAGGTGCTTCGGACAGGTAAGCAGATTCCTCCTCCACATGTGGCACCCGTCGTGTTGCTTATGTTATTACAAATCCGGTAAATAGTCTAATTCGGTAAGTCACATTCGTGAAAAGGGAAGGGTATTGTAGTTACGACATAAGGAACATAAACTTAGTGTTCATTTGAATAGACAGATTAGACTCATTTGTAAAGGTTATCAATTCAGCATTGTAGTAAGATCTTTGAATATTTTTTTATTGGAAGTAACACTGATTTTAATGAGCATAGTATAATACAAAGTAATTATAACGATTGTTATCCATACATTACACTCACAGTCCTACATATTGTTGATATGTTTATATTTTGGCATTGCACATGGTAAAATCCGTTCGATGTGTACTGATTTACATTGAAGATTTGGAGAACATGGTTTATTTCTTATCTAATTTTTGCGTTGAACTAATTTTCGTAAACTGCTAATTCTTTTAGATCTTCGTCTTTTTTACTTGTTGTGTTAAGTACCGATTTGACGAATCAAGCTGCTTTAATCTGATATTAAAGCTTGTTCTTATGTTGTGTTGTCACACCACAGTCCCAGGCTTACAATCATGTTAAGCTTCGCCATATGCTTTATTGGTATGCCTAAGCCAGCTAGAACATGTAATTCAGTTGTAGTCGTTGGTTGCTGTCTGTCATATTTGTTTTTGTTCATTGTTACTCAGCTCAGGCCGTATGTTTTCTTTTTTAAATTGTTTCACATTTCGTCATACCGGGGCCTTTTATTGCTAACTGTACGCACGATATATTTTATTCTCATCGTTGAAGGCCATATGGTAACCTTTAATTGTTCTGATCTTTGACTTTGGTCTATGAATAATTGTCTCATCATACCACATCTCCATACTTTTTTGAAGATTTAAAATTATTCTTTCTGCCAAATTATTTGGTATTCCAGGTTTTGAAATGGTACCATCATTATGGTAATGGATCCTTCAACCCTTTTCTTTGATTGTATGTTTGTTCTCCAATGCATGTACTTATTATAAGCTTTGCAAACATTTGACACTCAACTTGAGTGACGAAGATTCCTTAAAGCGTCTAGTAAGTAAGTCGGTTTTATATCTATGATTTTAGAGTCCGAACTAGAACTATAATGCATATAAAAAGTAAGTCAATGATATATTCTGTTTTAACAAGCATTTGGTATAGATTCAAGCAAAACCACACGTCTAACAATCGACATAAATGCTTTTCTTTCATATATCAAACGTAACTATGAAAGAGAAAGCGTAACAGTAGAAATTAAGACGAGAACACCAGCACTGATGTATAATGCTTTTACGTTTAAAGGGGCAATAAAAAATGGTTATTTGATTTTATGAGTTGCAAACAGTTTAATGAGCTAACATTAAAGAATAGTTAATCATGCTACTTAACACACATAAAGATATTCCTGGAATTCATCAGATGCTACATATAGTAACATTTCTCTGATTATTTTTTTACGTTGTACAGGACAATTTATATAAGTTTTATCTGTTTTTACTACTCCGTCCATGTCTTAATGTTTAGCTACTTCCATGGTAACCTTTATCTTATTTGTCAAAGTTCTATATATATAGAGCTTTTTTTCATCTAGCCTGACCGGATCAGGACAGAGTTCGGTTTAATTTTTTGCCTAATAACGGTCATTTACAGATCCCAAAAATGTATGTCCCCAGTCATGAGTTTATTGTTCAGAGGTTGTCGTTGTTTCATGTCTGCCATATTTGTTTTTCGTAAATTGTTTTGTTATAAATTAGGCCGTTAGTTTTCGCAATTGAATTGTTTCAAATTTGTCATGTCGGTGCCTCTTATAGCCGACTATACATACGGTAGGGGTTTTCTCCTTGTTGAAGACTGTTAGGTTGCCTATAATTACTAACATCCACTTCATTTGAACATTGGTGGTTAGTTGTCACCACATCTCCTTATTTTTATAAACGTATAACGTGACAATTTATCTACCGATTGTAATTTAAACTAGACCGTTAGTTTTCTCTTTTAAATTGTTTCAAATTTTGTCATACCGGTGCATTTTATAGCTAACTGTTCGGTATGCTTTGTGCTCATCGTATAAGATCATATGGTTACCTGTAATTGTTCACATCTTTGTCCTTTGGTCTATGGATAATTGTCTTATAGGCAATCATACCACATCTCAAATATTTTATGAAAATTTAAAAGTATTCTTTCTCCCAAATTATTCGGTATTTTGGGGTTTCGAAATGGTACCCTCATAATGGATCCTTTTTGATTTTATGATTCTACAAATTCATGTATTTATTATATTAAGCTGTGCAAACATTTAGCACTTAACTTGAGTGATGAAGATTCCTTAAAGCGTCTAGTAAGTAAGTCGGTTTTTATATTTATGATTTTAGAGTCCGAACTAGAACTATAATGCACATAAAAAGTAAGTCAATGATATATTCTGTTTTAACAAGCATTTGGTATAGATTCAAGCAAAACCACACGTCTAACAATCGACAGAAATGCTTTCTTTCATATATCAAACGTAATTATGAAAGAGAAAACGTAACCATGAAAGAGAAAGCGTAACAAAAACAGTAGAAAGACGAGAACATCAGCACTGATGTATTATATTGCTTTTAAGTTTAAAGGGCAATAAAATAATGGTTATTTGATTTTATGAGTTGCAAATAGTTTAATGAGATAACATTAAAGAACAGTTAATCATGCTACTTAACACACATACAGATATTCTTGGAACTCAATAGATGCTACATATTGTAACATTTCTCTGATTATTTTTATCCGTTGTACATGAAAATGCAAACAATTTTGTACCTATTTTCTTTATTCTTTTAACAAAATATGCATGAACGGATCATTGCTGAGACATATTTTTGAGGATCGAAAATAATGATAACAAGCTATTAGAAATAAGAGTTCAAATTAATTTAGATTAAAACATTTGATATTTGGATGCACATACTAAATGAAAGTAAGAGTAAGAATAATGCTAGATTTGATGAAAAAAAAAAACAAAAAAAAAACATACCAACATGTAGGTCATAATTTTCAATATTGAAACAGGTTACTTAAACGTTAATGAAAAATACAAAGTGAACCAAAAGTAAAGTGAAATGTAAAACGAATAATTATGAATAGAAAAATCCGACCTTATATATCTTCAAGTGTACAAACGGGGAAAAAGACATACATTGTGTAGTGTTCTAATTTAAAGTTAATAATCCCACTTATAATAGAATCATTACAACTGCATGCATTGTCAATAATTGGTAAATATAAAATTAAACATTCACAATTAAAACAACGAGAGAACGTATGAATTTTCTACTTTTCTTGTGCAATACTTAATCTAGGGAGGTATACCACCTTTAAAGTATTAGTAATAATCAAAATCAGTTAATGTATACTTCTTACTTTCCACGTATTTTGGATTTTTACACATTGTTATTAACGCAAATCAGTTTACTGCGGTATCTTGGTGCCGGTCTAGTGGAAGTGCTTGTCTCGAAACTTTGTAGGCTCGATTCCTTATCTATTGCGATTCATATCAATGAAACTAAAATAATTGACGGTATATATTGCTTCTTCGGTAACCAAGTAGTGTCCATGTGTCAAACTACATGTACTTTTCGACTGAGAGACATGTACTTTTCGACTAAGAGACATGTACTTTTCGACGGAGAGACATGTTCTTTTCGACTGAGAGACATGTACTTTTCGACTAAGAGTTTGAACGATATATCCGGATAGTATGGCATTTCTTCTTTCAAAGTGTTACCATATGCTATAACGTTAAAATCGAATTAATGCTGTCTTAATACATAGCAGAGTACTTATATGACAATAACATGTCATTTCCTAAGTACCTAACTTGTAAGCTTAGCTCTTCATAGATCAATTCTTTCCGCAATACTTTATTATGTCACTTTTTTTTGTATATAAAATAATTACTAAATGACAATTATGATGAAATCAGTCGTTATACGAACTAATTATCATGTAAAATACTGATGACTTTGCCCCATGGATATTTTGGGTCCAGTCCAATACAGTACAGCAGTATACAGAAAAACCATATTCGCGCCATGGATACTAATTTTCCGGATGCAAATGTTATACACCTCACTCATAGTCTGTAACTTGAAATGACATGAACAAATTCAAAGTATGTTCTGTTATTTAGTCTATTTGAAACGGGTAAAATCCACAGCCTGGACGGGAAATCAGAAATCTCATCAATATTGTCCAAAATGCATCGTGATTTATAGAAAATATGAGTTCATATATCATTTCATGTTTATGCATAACGGAAAATTACTAAGTTTGCTTGAAGAATAAGAATGCTGTAATAAAGGTGTAATGCATTAGCTTTTTTTCTGTATGGGCATCAGTATAGTTTCTCGATCAGTTGTATTGTCTCTCGAGTCTCAGGGCTAATACAGCGAATGTATACCAAAAACAATGTAGAATTCGAAACAACCAGTTAATAATCAACATTAGAGGTATGATAAGAGCTATATTGATGAATGAATGGTTGAACATATTCTGGACACTTTATTGCAACAGGTCACTTGTGATGTCACTATGCCGTCATAAACTTGTCGACATTTACGTATTACACATAAAATGGCCCCGGCACGCATAATTTTGGTCAAAATATATATGAGCACCAGCTTTACACAAAAAGATATTGCACACAGATAAACATATCTATAAAATACATTTAGTAGCAAATTATCGTTTTGAGAAAAATATTAATAACCAAATTTCAAAATGATCTTTTTATTAGTTTTATTTTTTGTTTTGCCCTAATGTAAGAAAATTGAAGCCTAAAAATATCGAAAATATAATTGCTAAAATACTGATGTCTGAAAGACTGGTTTGTGTCTTGTGAACCCCTGAAAGATGTTATTTGGTCGATTTATATTACTTTATATTATTCTAGAATTCAACTGAGGACCTTATTTTGCGGGATGGGGTCAATATGACATTGTCCTTAGTTTACTCAAATTCTTGCATGCAATCCAATTGATTGAAATGAATGAATTATCGAAGTATGCAATATGTGCAACAAATAAATTTCTGCATTTTGTAAGTTGTAAGTACCTGCGTCCTTCTTCCCTACATGTTAAGTTTAAAGTAGTATCACCATCGTAAATTGTTTTAGGCGAAAAGGGTCATGTTCAAAGTGTTCAACTTTTAATTCATGCAGCTCGTTTGATCTTTGAAAAATGACTTGCTCGTGTCAATAATTTTATAACGTTATGTTTTTCCCCAGGGTATATAAACAAGCAAATCAATTAATGTAATTGCAATGTAGGTACAGTGAAAATGTTTAACAGGATTTTTGGCTGAAATCGTTTTTCGTTATATACTGAAATAATGTTTATTGCCGATAGTCATTTGGCAATATATGTTTATTTGTTCTCCAGTAATCAGTCTTCCGTTCAAAGCTCACACTAACATGTTCGAGATCGTCCTGATCGGTGGACTACGTTTGCGCGCATTACCACTACATTTGCGCGTAAAAATCATTATATCCTGATATGAATGTAATGTTTGCCATATGACGCTAATCGCCAATTCGTCTACCCATGCACCTCGGAGTACGTGTATTCATGCATGCATGCAGTCATAGGTTCAACTCTTTTATACAGTAAATCATGATAAATAAATAACTAGCTAAATGCGCGCTTTATCATATATATGATAAAATATGTATTAGTTCATTATGTTATGTAAATTCCTAATTTCATAAACAATGTTGGATTTAAGGTGGTATAGGAGTATAAATTAAAAGTGATTTGTTCATACTTTGCCAAAACGTAGTATATATTGTGATATGTTCAAAAATGTAATAAAAATGATAGGTCACCGAGCATTCTCTCAAGCTACAGGTTTGTGACAAAATGACACATTTTGTATGGATTATACAGGAAAAAAACATTATGATGTGATTAGAAGCTAAACTAAATGATAGAATTGTAAAATAAGATAGCTTTTAGAAAATGCTTTGAGAATATCAAAAGAAAAGATAGGGTCACCATATGTTTTTTCCGGCTAAAATATAAAATAGCAAAATTTCATGTAGATTCCTTCAGAAAATGCACTATTTCAGAGTTACTTCCCCTTAAAATGTCAATTTTAAAACATTAAAAATCAAGCAAAAATAAGCTATGCTTGTAAAATATTAATATTTATAAGTTAAAATCTTATAAATTTGTTCTTTTAAATGAAAATTCACATTAGTTATCTGCATTTCTCATCAAATTTTGCTAATTTGATTGAAAATCTGGACCTTAGGTTCTCTGTTATTTACAATCCAAGATGGCGAATAACACCCATACTACCTTAAGTGATTAGATACAATATGGATATCTTAATAGACGAAAGACATTGTCTTCTGAATTTATTCACACCAGAATCATTTAAATTTTTACTTAATTTACAGTAACAAAACTTTGTGTATTTTAACAAAATTATTGCTTTATTTCTAAACATAATCACAAACTATAAATGCCTGACGATTGAACAAGACCGCAATTTTGACAGATCGTTTGTTGCACATTTACATGCAGAGATTAATTTGTTGCACATATTGCATATTTCGTAAAACTATTCTCGACAATTGATCTTATTGCCAGATATTGGAAAAAAAGCAACTATAAAGCACGTTGAAGAGCAATTAACCGAGAAAAAATATCAAAATGATGCCAAAACCAGGCTAAGAACATCACCTGTGCATCACACGGGTAACATAAGATTTTATCCACTTTCAACTGAAAACTTCACAAATATATGTAACAAATATTGGTACAAACACAATGTTGTTAATGGCATAATAATACCCGGGATGCAGTCAACAAGATATGATGTAGACCAGAAGTAGGAGGGTCTGGATGGGGCCAGGGGGTACTTCATTTCTGAATTCTTTAGGTCATTAATCTCTTTTCTTTATATTTTTGGTCTTTTATTCTGCACTTTATGCCCATTATTCTCTATTGTGTATACCCCATCTAGACCCACTTGTAATATGACAAGATGCCGAAATCAAATTTGTTTTTCATATCAGCGTTCGTCAATCAGACAGTAACCGAAGACACAAACAAACAGGTGTAATGTTTAGGTTACTAAAGCATATCTCAACAGAAGATAGGTCAAACATTGAAATATTGTATCAAACTCATCTGAACCAGAAATGTTTAGCGTCGATTACATATCTAACTTTATTAATAATTTATGTAAAATGATCAAAAAGCCTCTCAATAACACTGGTTTGGATCTTTAGTATACGAATTTTGATACAACGTACACCTTATCGCTAATTGTTCGTCGTTACCTGACTTTACAGGCGTTCCCGTATAAATTTGAAGTCAAAAGTTAACAAAATTAAACGCTTCATTTGCACATCAATTGTTGTATGACGTTAATAGTTCGTGTAGCATCATCTCTTGTCTTGAATAATGTTTATTCCCAACAACTTTGTATGCATGTGAAACAAATCTTAACGTGGGAAATTGACCATGATACTTGTACCTTATTGTTTATCTCAGTGATGCCAAATTCTTGAAGTGCTAATAATTCAAACGTAAAAGAGAGGCAAAAGATACCAAAGGGACATTCAAACTCATAAGTCGAAAATAAACTGACAACGCCATGGCTAAAAAATAAAGAGACCAACAGACAAACAGTAGTACAAAAAACACAACATAGAAAACTAAAGACTAAGCAACACGAACCCCAAACAAAAAACTGGGGGTGATCTCAGGTGCTCCGGAGCTATGAAAACAAAATGAGATGCGAATGATGTCGAAACTAACATGACTAAAAAAGGAATGTATATGCTCCAATCGCCCATAAGAATTTGTGAAATAAAAGTTTCCCATAAATAAAACGTTTCGTTCCTTTCATATTTTGACCATTTCACCATATATTCATTATCTAGACTTTATAACATTTTGACAAGCTCATTAATATCAGTATTCAGCTGGGTTTTTTGTGTAAGGTTATAGCATTTTCTAATTACTAGTATGTACTTATTCAAGTCTCAATATTATCATTTAATTATAAATGATTTTTGAAAAGTGGTTTGTGAATGAAATAATTATTGAATTCTAAAAAAAAATGGTAAACTAAATTGAATACAAATAGAAATTACCACAAATAGATAAGATACATCAACGAAAGCAGTTGTAAACCTTTAAAAAGACATGCATTATCGGTTGATTTACAGACCTTCTCTTCCTTAAAAGCTGTAAATTAAATTGATCCGGACAGTCCGACGCACTTATAATACAACAGATTTTTTACCTTTTTACAAGACATAAATGCTAAACAGGTAGCCACAAAAAGATCAAGAAGGGATGTAACGGGTAGGAACCGTCCTCCGGGAAAATCCCTTAAATCTTAATTGTTTCCATTATACGTCTGCTTCGCTATTTCTGTAATAGTGCTCGGCAGGGTATATATACATTTATGTAACAGTGCTATATATGGTAGTTTATGATTGATACTTAGTCAAAGAAGGTAGGCATAGGACTATATTTGATCTACATTAGGCCATTATCGCCCTGTCCTTTGTGTCTTTGTTTGGCTTTCTAACCTATTGACTCTGAATTTACATGTACAAATACATGTGATTGCAATACCACTACTAATCATAATAAAAGCTATTCATATACGGTAAATTAATGATCCGAATTTGAAGTCAAAAATTAAAAAAATAAACGCCTCATTTTCATATCAATTGTTGTATGACGTGAATGGTTCGTGTAGCATCATTGTTTCTTCGTTTTTGCCATGCATTTGTCGGTCTCTCTTCGACTTATGAGTTTTTATTCCCCTTTGGTATCTTCCGCCTCTTTTTTCATCTATTTATAGTTTTCAACATTTTGTTTTCCAGGCGATGGAATGCTCTCACGTGATGAATTTGAAAATGGGCCATGGGATCTTGACATTGGAGATGTAGATTCATCTGACAACGATAATTCTGACGACAAATTAGAAGACTCTACTGATGATGTTAAAGAAGATTTCATTGACTTTGATGACGATGAATTTGAAAATATTTTGGAAAATCAAATTAGTGATGACGTGAAAAGTAACGAGATCGATAATGATACCATTGACGAAATTAATGAAGATGTAAAAGATAAAGTTGAAGTAATAAATGATATCGTTGATGAAATCAAAGATAATATGACCGATGATGACAATAAGATCATCGTCAACCGCGATGCTGATGACAGAAAGGACGATAAAAGAGATGATAACTAATGTTGATTCCAAAAATAAATATATAAAACAAATTCAAATATTTCATTTTCATCTGAGAAATTATTTTCCTCTATTGTGTGTCGGTAGGTACCGTAGCCTGGGATCCTGGCTCACTGCTCGACAGTAGAGCCAGGCCGAATCAACGACATGTTTTCGTCAATTGGATGTTAGAATGATGCATCGTGGATAGCGTCATTTCTTGACACATGGCGGGAAATATTTATATTGTCACGAATTTATTGAAAATTATTTTTCATTTCATATGAAATGCAAATTTCGAAAAATTTAGCATATATAATTCAAACGTTATTGATTTACATCGTGAATCAACTGTTAATTAACGATCCGATCGATATATTCCTCGTTATAGAACATGCACATGCGTAGTAATTCAGTCCTGTTCACATGGCGGGAAATATTTATATTGTCACGAATTTATTGAAAATTATTTTTCATTTCATATGAAATGCAAATTTCGAAAATTTAGCATATATAATTCAAACGTTATTGATTTACATCGTGAATCAACTGTTAATTAACGATCCGATCGATATATTCCTCGTTATAGAACATGCACATGCGTAGTAATTCAGTCCTGTTCACATGGCGGGAAATATTTATATTGTCACGAATTTATTGAAAATTATTTTTCATTTCATATGAAATGCAAATTTCGAAAAATTTAGCATATATAATTCAAACGTTATTGATTTACATCGTGAATCAACTGTTAATTAACGATCCGATCGATATATTCCTCGTTATAGAACATGCACATGCGTAGTAATTCAGTCCTGTTCAGCGCTGATAGTTGGTCACGTGGATTGTATTACGCCTGGCCCTATCGACGAAGTATTAGATTGGGTCTGGATGCCAGGCTAGTCGGTAGGTTGCCTCGAGCAAGGCAAAATTTAAGCCCTTGTACAACAGAATATATTACCATCTTTTTTCTATAGAGGCAGTTAAAATGATTTTCTTTTATAATTTTTATACTTTAAGCTACAGCTTAGACCCACCAGGCTATTTCTTTTTTAAACTAAATACGTTGTAGCAACACTAACACTAATCCAGCACACAAGTATCTGCAGTCTTGTTTTGTTGGTCCTTTTTTCTTCATTTTCAACACAAACTCTATAGGTACAATTCTTTAACACCATTGGCTGCATAAACCAAACCGGCGTAGTCAATAAATATAGCAAATAATAAACAGGTACACACTCTTTTAACACTATCGGCTGCATAAACCAAACCGGCGTAGTCAATAAACATAGCAAATAATAAACAGGTACACACTCTTTTAACACTATCGGCTGCATAAACCAAACATGCGTAGTCAATAAACAAGAGATCACATATGAAAAGTACTACAATGAACAAATTCTGTTAAATCTTACATTGTAAGAAATATACCATGAAAACAAAGTGTTTCTTTTCCATCTGTATAGGTCAATGGATAGATGAGTACTGAATTCGTTTTACATCCAACTTATAGAATAACTGAACCAAGAATTGGAATGTCCAAAATATTTTAATCATCTGCCGTGGTGCTTCCCTTGGCCTTGCAAATATATAACCTCCTTAATAACTGAACCAAGAATTGGAATGTCCAAAATATTTTAATCATCTGCCGTGGTGCTTCCCTTGGCCTTGCAAATATATAACCACTCTCCATAAGCTACGTTAGTAGAGTATATTGTATTCATTTAGCACATTTGGTAAACACGTAGAGCGGTGTCTTACTATGCAAGAGTTTGAACCCAATCTGGTACAGAGAAAATTTTCAAGGAAAACTATGCTTTACGTTTTACTTGGTGTTCCAACTGAAAATCAGCAGTGAATTAAAAAGATAAAATCCGTTGAGCAGGGTTTTTATGTCCGGTATCGTCATGGTTTAATGACTCTTGCAATATTGGAAGTGTAGTGGTGCTTCCCTCGAAGAAGTAGGTATAAAACAGCTCTCCATTAGCTACGCTAGTAGGGTATAGAGTATATTTCTTAAGCACAATTGGTATACACGTAGAACGGTGGCTTACGGGTTCGATCTTCATCTGGTACAGTGGTAATTTTGAAGGACACTAATGCTCTACGTTACACTTGGCGCTCCAACTTAAAATCAACTGTGCATTAATGAGTTAAAATCAGATGAGCATGGGTTGCATGTCGGATGTTGTCGTGGTATTATAATGGCACTTGAGATGACAAAGGGTAGCGGAAATCTTGCTCTGCTGTTACACACGAGAGTTGCATACATAAAACACTGTTGTCCGCTCACTAGTTGTATATTTTTCGAATTTGGATTCTTGGAGTATTCTTTTTTTTTTTTTTTATTAAACTGTCTTTTAACGTGAAAAAAAAATTGCAAATTGTCAGTTTACAAATAATATAAAAATATGAAAACTATGGTTGCCGGAGTTTCAGTCAACATGCACTACTCAGTGCGACGGTATATAGACATGACTGAATTGATTTATTTTGCTTCTTAATTTGTATACTAATAAATTATGCAATATACCTAAAACTAAGATTTATGAACTTCCTCCGGCAGAATAGACTTCAGACATTTGTAGCTGGTCTGTTGTGGCGCCTTTGGTTTCGATAAACGTTCTGCACTTGGCTACCCTGACGTTTGGCTTCAGGCTCACTCGACAAAGGTTACTCCGGAACACGTGTCATCGCAAACTGATGACTGAATCACATTCTGTCGTACCTCTGCTACTAGATTTTCAGCTCCCTAAGGCATGTGCATATTCCAAACAACTATCAATGGAAATGTACTTTAAATACTTCCTTTATATTTCATATCGTCTATATAGATATGATATATATATATAAGCACAAACTGTGCCCAATGTAGGTATTTCCAACTAAATTTTCAAACGTTAAAAAGGGAATAGCAAAAAGATATTAAAAAAGAGCTATCTTCATCTAAAATACAAAAATGACTATTCAACCCGTATTATTTTTTACTTTCAGATATTTTTAATATCAAAAAGGCATCAACTTTTTTATGTTTTGTTTCAAATTTTATTATTTATAACACAGCAGCTTATGCATAATTGCTCTAAATTTATAGTTACAGTTTTTACTTATTGCCCGACAAACATGTTCAGTACATTGGAATCACATGAATGAAGTATAGAATCGAATGTTGTTTTAAAAATGCTAAAAACAAAATTTTAATTTGACTCCAATGTTTATAGAAAGTTAAGAATAAATATTCAAATATAGATGATTATGAATAATTTCGATAAATTGGTTGTATGTCTTTCATGTCCGTCAGTTGTAGGCTGCTCCATTCATTAAAAAGTCATGGTCACTTAATGGAGAGTGGACTCGACAACTGCACGAATACTACACGTGTATTTTAGCCAATACTTCAATCTTCTTTATGATGTATGTATATATGTACTTTGTTGTCATTATTTTGTTGATTTCATGTATGCCATCAATCTCATTTGGGTATTAATGTATTTTTTAATAGATAAATCAAATTTTTAAAAAAGATAAAAGAAAGATAACTCTAATTGGTAACTGAGAGAGGTAAAGCCATTTTTCCTAGTCTAGGATCTTGGTATAATCTCCTCTTCTTGTCAGTAAGAACTACTGTCGAGCAGTGAGCCAGGATCCCAGGATATCAATTCCTCCTGAAATTATTTTAATTCTAAAGTCAAATTGAGAAGTATTTCAATCTTTACTCGGATTCACAATGTCATGTCACAGCTTGGTGTGTTAACTTTGTGATTTCCACATTGTTACATGTATGTCGTAATAACATTTGATCAAATTGTAAATGTCTTACGATGGATTAAAACTGACTTCTTGGTAGATTTTAGCATTTATTTAGTACATGTTTAATCCATCAACTTTTAAAAAAGCATGAAGATTTTCCCTAACAAACAAACAAAAACCAAAATATTGGCTATTTATAACCATTATGATACAAGTTTATTTATTTATCTATATACGGGTGCCACATGTAGAGCAGGATCTGCTTACCCTTCTGGAGCACCTGAGATCACCCCCAGTTTTTAGTGGGGTTCACATTGCTCAGTCTTTAGTTTTCTATGTTGTGTTTTGTGTAATATTGTTTGTCTGTTTGTCTTTTTCTTTTTTAGTCATGGCGTTGTCAGTTTGTTTTCGACTTATGAGTTTGAATGTCCCACTGGTATCTTTTGCCCCTCTTTTATTTTGGCATGACATTCCTTCAATGTTCAAGTGTCAGCCATATCTCTGAATCATTTTCTTAAAAAAAAAAAAACGTAGTGAAAAAGGAGTAGGGACATAAAGACTCGTTATTGTTTGGTCCAAGAATATGAAATGTTTGAGACTTACAACTTAAAATTTGGGCCATTCTAAAAGGCCGCAACATGAAAGGGTGAAACAATTCAAACAAGAAAACTAACGGCCAAATTCATAACAGTACAATTTACGAAAAACAAAATTATGACAGACATGAACTAACAACAACCACTGAATTATAGGCTCATAACTTGGAACAGGCACATAAAGAATGTGGCTGGGTTTAACATGTTTATGAGCTCTCAACCCTCCTCCTAACCTTGGACAGTGGCGTTACAGCACAACATAAGAACAAACTGTAAAAATCAGTTGCAAATGAGCATGCATATAAGCTGATTAGATGAAATGTCATGTTAAAAGGATATGGTGTGATCTCTTTCATTATTAAATTACACACAAATTTTCGTAACTACAAAAGATTGGAGCTTATTGAAAACCTATAAAATAAATCTGTCAAAAATAAATTATACGACCGGAGGCTGTACATTGTACCTGTATACATTTGTACGTTTAATATAAAAGAAATAAATAGTAGCTCAATTATTCGATATTTTATCATTACTAGATGTCTTTTCTATTTTATACAACAATTGGGTATACGTCACAATCTAGGACAATGTTTGATTGACAAATTTTATTCGGAAAATTACTATATGGACTCAAATGATTCATGTGTAGATAAACAAATTCACCTCAACATTTTGTTTCTATGTTAAGTGAATTTTCACTTAAAGTTTGATAATAACCTCAAATATTTTGTAATTTTACATATATATATATACGTAAAATAGTCCACTCTGTCAATCACCCGTAACTACATGTACTTATATCATAGAAATATGTTACTTCCGTCATACCTGACTGACGATGGAGAAATGATTCAGACTATGTTTTTATTGATCATTTATTGATGCGTAATTCAACACATACCTTTAGAAAACAATTTGAATTTCTAAGATTTAATATTCTAGGATGTGTTAATCCATGATTCTTAACGGATTAACGATATATAATCTAATAAGATAAACAAACGGAAGTGACCGTATAATATTGCCCAACATGAAAATCCAAAGTTAGTTCAAGATGTTGATTTTTATTCAGTGATCAATTTATTACAATTCTTTGGTTCAAAGTTGATTTACTGATGTCATCGAGCTGTGGTAACTTCTGTAAACATGAATTTAGAAGATATCATATTTTCTTGGATTACGTCAGTCCGTATGATTTCGTCAATTTTCAAGTAAGTATATTATATAACTTCCATATTTTTCAAGTTTTATTCCGTGATGTTTCTTTATATCTTTTTATCTTGTCATGCTTCGACCTTTTTTCAGTTTAATCTGACGTGTTTTTATGAACCAGCAACAAAAATAATTACCTGACTGTTTATTTCATTATCCTTTAATAATGTATTTTTTATAAGGAAATGTGTGCAACAGTTGTCAAAATGCATATAAAAAAGAGGAGAATAGGAGCTGATCACACAATCAAATTTAATAGAAAAAAGACTATTATATACTAACATTAGGATCAATATGATATAAGTATGTATTGTACGCAATTTTCTGACCCGGGTTTTTAAGCCTGTTTTAAGAATGAAACTATTATCTGTCTATAGATATAAGAAGATGTGGTATGAGTGCCAATGAGACAATTCTCCGTCCAAGTCAAAATTTATAAAAGTAAAACCATTATAGGTTATATAGTCTGTAATTGTTCCCTTGTTTTGAGATTAAGTAAGTGAAAAATAACAGCTTATAAAAATTGAAAATTCGTGCGTCCGAAGTGCTTGAAAGTTCTCTGGATTTACTATAGGTACTCCCAAACCCAAACATTTAAAGGGCAGGGATGTATAAATACATAGAAACGTCAGGATTTATGTGACCAAAAGGGACCTTAAAAGAATAGCCACACTCACCTAGGGTCAACATTGGCGGAGGAGGTTAGAACCTTAGTTTCTTATTAATATCTTAATATCATCTTAATTTTAAAGTTTGTTTCACATCAGAATAATTCATAAAGTATATGGTAAAATTCGGCGCATTAGTTTTGCAGAATAAAAAAACTCGTTTTCACAATCTAATGTTGAATAGAATTTCCAAATACTTGTTCCAATGGCATTTAAAAAAAAACTTCGTTATTTATATCCTAACCTATAATCGGCTAGTTATACATTTTGAGAAAAGTTAGGACCAGCACAACAATATATTAAGTAGGAAGTCTTGTTTGACCACCATAACTGTTACCTCTCAGTAGACCCGGAACAGACATGTCATTAATAAATCATTGACGAGTGACCACTTAAACATCTACTAATGGGGCTTTTATCATTGTTCACATTAAGATGATGAGTTGTAAGTGATTTATCCAAACAAAAACATTGACTGATTTAAAAAAAGAATATTAGGTCATACTTCAAGATCAATATGCCTTTAAATAATTGAGGTGGTACCAGGAATGAGTTTCACAAAAAAACTTACGACTAAAGGTGATAGTTATAAAATTGAAAACGAAAATGGGGAATGTTTCAAAGAGACAACAACCCGACCAAAGAGCAGAAAACAGCCCAAGGCCACCAATGGGTCTTCAACACAGCGAGAAAATCCCGCACCCGGAGGCGGGCTTCAGCTGGCCCATAAACAAAAATGTTTACTAGTTTAGTGAAAATGGACGTCACACTAAGCTCCGAAACATATAAATGAACTAAAAGTCTTATACAACATAGTACACTTACGATAAAATTTAGTCTAAAGTTTTTTTGTGAAACTCATTCCATATCATAATTAGTCTGAGAATCATTTATAGCTAAATGAAAAAAAAAAAAAAAAAAAAAAAATACAGAGACAAACAAAGGCAAAGACAACGAACGACTAAGCACAAACAAACCCGCCAAAAGACCGCAAATGAACTCGGTGGTGTATTTTTCTTTTTTTAGAAATCATAAAAGGAAATTGTGACAAAGAGAAAGAGTGAAAAATAAAATTTCTCAGCTGACTGCCGAGTAGCTATATCTT
Organism: Mytilus coruscus; assembly: GCA_017311375.1. Classification (NCBI taxonomy): domain Eukaryota; kingdom Metazoa; phylum Mollusca; class Bivalvia; order Mytilida; family Mytilidae; genus Mytilus; species Mytilus coruscus. The sequence continues at coordinate 91,538,832 of CM029595.1, forward strand.
AAGATATGTAGTCTCAGGGTAACTTACTATATTTATAGTGTAAGGGATGAACCACTGAAAAATGTCTCTTTTTTCATGGTCCACAATAACTATTAAGACTACAAAATCGATAATAAATATATTTTGTGATAAGGTTAATATCATTTACATTTACATTAGTAACGCGGCGATATAAATAAAGTACATGTATCCACATCTAATCAGATCTTGATATTATTGATAAATGTTAAACATCATAAATTAATCTAAATTAATATTTGTCAAATTCTATTATCTTTTCATCTCATACAATCACGATAGACTTATATAGTGGCACTAGGTCAGCTTTTTGTCTTGGGGTCACTTCCTGACATATGTATACATGTAAGGTTAAAATTATATGATAATTGTGGTTACCTGGTCTGCTATTTGCCCACCCGTAACACATAAATTTAAGTCACCGTGCCCGCTCTCCCCTGGTCCAAGTACACTGAACATTTTGTACCCGCAATTAAGTTGATCCTCGAACTGTTCGTATTTCAAGATAAAACGTAATATTCAATTATAATCGAGACATGTCAACCGAAGTATGTCGCCACTCCAGACAGATTTTGATAAATTACTAACTAAACAAAGACGTCATTTCAAGAATCACTACAAAATGGTGTAAACACAAAATTATGAAAATATAAAAGAATAAAATGCTGAAGTTATTGGGTTTAATTAATCATTGGCAGATTGATGATTACTTGAGGGTATTAAAGTGAATCGGCACTCTGACGTTCACACTCCAGATTCTAAATATCTGAAAGGGATTGCATGCTTTCAGAACATTTGTGTATAGTAGGGGATCTCCTATATTTTACTTTTTATAGTATACTGAACTTCGAAGCCTAGTTTCCCAGCACCAGACTTTGCCCATGGTCAGTCTTTTCTTAAGATTTTAAGACATATAAAGTAAAAATCATTCCATCGAAATTTTTACGGACATGGTTTGGTTGGCCGTTGTGGAATACCTATATCAGGACATGTTACGCTTATGTTATAGACACCACAATCCCGTCCTTCTCACCTCCACTGTGATATTACCGAATGAGACATAATTACTATCACTTTAGATTGATATGGCACAAAGTTTGGTTTTTACCTACCTCATGCTCCCCAAATTACCAAACTAATAATTGGAATCAGCTTTTTCTCTAGCAAGAAAGTATTCAAAAAGTAAAATAACAAAAATACCGAACTCCAAGGAAAATTCAAATCGGAAAGTCCCTTATCAAATGGCAAAATCAAAAGCTCAAACACATTAAACGAATGGAAAACAACTGTCATATTCTGACTTGGTACAGGCCCTTATGTAGAAAATGGTGGATTAAACCTGGTTTTATAGCTAGCTAAACCTCTCACATGACTCGTATACAATTCCATTATATTTTCTTATTTTATATAGACATAATAGGTAAAAATGTCAAAAATAAATTATGCATTTTTTATGTGTACAAAGACCAAGAACTTTATAGCAAAATGGCCGTAGGTGACCCTTTTAACGGGGCAGTCATTATTCGGCACCAACCTAATTAACTTCTGCATATTTCGTCTGAACCTTTAAGATATCGATAGTTAATACCGTAATTCTTAAATTTTCTAGTCTCAGTGTGTAAATGAGGGCCAATGCGTTTACAAACTGTATAAAAGTCCGAATTCCCAACCAAACATGTGTTGAAGACCGTGACCTATAATGACCTATAATGGTTTACATTATATAAAGTTTTGACTGTAATTAGCCAGTCAACACTGAGGTTGTGAGTTCGAAGTCGTGCGGGTGTCTATCAGGTCGGTGGTTTTTGGCACTCACGAAATACCAAAAGCGGTGCTTAAAAGTGGCGTTAAAACACAAAAATCAAAATCAAATCTTATATCTAAATATGATTATTGTTTCTTCTTGTGACGTAAGGATTGAAAATTTCCATTCATGACTTTATATCACAGTAAAATTGACACAGTGTAAACATAGCTACTAAAGTAATTATAACCAACAAAGTCTATCGAAGTGTAAACCAAGGAAAGAATTTCTAACGGAACAAACAAATTCAAGAATTTGTAGATATATATATATATATATGCAAATCATTTACGAATTATACCGGTATAAATGTAAAATTCGAAAGATAAAAAACTTTCTTTTTGTAAAAATGACTATCTTTATCCTAATATCAGTATTTTTTATTTGTTTTCAGTGTGGTTGCCACAAACTATATGTGTTCTGGCGTTTATTCTGGGCAGTCTACCATTTTGCATGGATTATCTTAACTGGAGTTTATAGTTATCAATGGGCTGGTTATGATCCCAGTCAACAAGTCAAATGGTTTATTTATCTGACATACTGGGCATATTTTGTCTTAACTCTTTCTACAATTATTGATGCTGTTTGTGTTGTATTTATAAGTATCAAGAGAGATGACATACTGCAAGGTTAGTATATATTCTGTAGTTTTTAAGAGTCCAAATTAAACAGATTTAAGCAATTTTGCCATTTCAGTTTATTTGTATTTATGGAGTTGCTTAAATCTGTTTAATTTGGACTCTTAGCATGATAAGGGCCAATATCCGGGCCCTGAAATTCCATTTCATTGCAACATCTATACATTTTTCGTACGGCTTAACAATTAGTAAGCTATGCAAAATTTGAATAATTCAAAAATTCAATTCAAATAAGTAAAATTATAACTAAATATTAAAGACATGATATGAAAGTCAGGCTATATTGATATTTGTTGCTGTTTTGCAACACATGCAAGAAATTTGAAGTCTCGACCATATGTGTAAGGCAAAATTCAAATACATAAAATACCTATATCTTACAGACTAGTAACAGTCTTGTGAAAATCCTAAAGATGTTATAATAGTTTCTGATTTTTTAGTTCAAAGGTCCAAAGAAAACTGGCATTATCATACCTTCTCTCTTGTTGAATGAATTGTAAATAATAATCAATTGATATAGAAAAAATGGATGAATAGTAAAAAGTTAAATTTGACAGATTAATGATTGAAACATCTAAATTCTACGTAAGGCTTAAGAATGAGCAAAACCCTAATAAAAAAAAGTGGGCTATGAAAGGCTCCCGCATGCCAAACGTGAAACAATTTATTAGAGAAAATGTTCGATTACATTTAAAGTTGTTTGTATTTATCTTTGGTTAAACATGGGAAAAATAATGATGGAACAAACAATGAAAAGAAAAGTTCAATACGTAACTGATACCGTGATCGGATCGACATGTATTGAAATGTCAATATATAGCCTGGAGGTGTCCAGTATATACATTCAAATATCTGCTACACTTTATCAATCAAAAGTTTTACTGCAATGAGTAAAGAGTGGATTAATTTTCTAAAATGGGTAAAAAATCTTGCGCGAAAATTGGTCATAATTTTGGACTTAAACATCTTATATTCATTTTCGCTATACAATTTTCAATAGATTTGCTAAAAGTGTCCTTCGCCGTTTTTCACATCTCCTAAATTGTGATGGAATTAATGAAATCAAAGCGGGCGACAAGTTTTAGTCTCCGACGATAAGCGAAGGGTATAGGACTTGTCATTTTTTTCAGTATTTTATTCATTATTTTCTGCAACACTACCCCTCTTACAATTATCTGTGATTCACATTAATAAATGAATAGGGCTTCTACATACTGTTCATAAATTATTCTTTTCGGAAATCCTCCAACCTGTCTTTATAGAACTCATACGATTTTGCTTTTAAGCTGGACTTATGTATAAGTACACAGCTACGTAGACCATCGGAAATTATAAGTTCCACCTTGTGAGAACAATCGCAACAAGGCAAATACTTTTTATAATATAAGGCAAATATTCCTTTCGAAATGAGCCAACTATCCAGAGACCGAAGGACGAGGATGTAAAACTACTATATGGCACTCTACGGCCTTCAACAATGAGCAAAACCCATACTGTATAGTAAGCTATTAAAAGCACCGAAATAACACAAGGAGAAACAATTCGAAAGAAAGAACCAACGGCCTGATTTATGATAAAACGACAAAGTTATCAAAAAACAAATAAGGCAGATAGCAACAAACGACAACCACTGAATTACAGTCTCTTTGGACGGAGGGGTTGGGGGGGGGGTGTATTTTCTTCAGCCAAATAATAAATATTAAAACCCTCTCTTATCCCATATGTTCTTTAATTGTTCAAAGTTGAATTGCAGGTGTATACCACCAGTTTATTTAAGAGATTTGAAAGTTTTCAATTGATCACCACAATCAAAAAAGCCTTTTTTCAGTTTGACAGACAGATTGGTACATTGTTAATCCTTGCTATATTTTATAAGAATGCACTAGTTAAGACTTATTTTAATGAGGAAAGTATTGAAAGACTGACAAAACCAACAATTTGTAGAAAAAAAAGATGTTGAGTGATTGCTAATGAGAGACAATTATCTACAGATTCCAAAGGAGAGGGCTGTAAGCTACTAAAGGTCACAGTAAGGCCTTCAAATATGAGAAAAACCCATACCGTATAGTCAGTTATTAAAGGCCCCGACATGACAAAATGGCAAACAATTTAAACGAGAAAACAAACGGCCTCATTTAGGGTAAAACAACAAATGTAAAACAAATATAACAGACAGCAACCAACAACAACCAACAACAAACACTGAATTTCAGGCTCCTGACGACTTACATATACTGTATGTTTTGCACTTTAGCACGGGGTATGTGTCTCCCTGTTATTATATATATAATTGGAATTCAGAGAAATAACTCACTCAATTAAATGGACAACACAATTGAATATGGATTATATCCTTGACAAGCAATCCGAAAATTTGCAAAACTTGTTAGATAGAGTCACGTGATAAAAATTTGAATTTGAAAGAAGAAATTTACAAGCTATCACTAAGCTATTGTTTAAGTTTTCTTTTTCTTTTTTCAGATATATCCCCAATTATGCCATGGTATCTGAAAGTAGATTGGGTGTTTTTCAATGTATCAAATACTATAAGTATATTGATATCTATTATGTATTGGGGACTAATTTATACAGGTAAGTAGTAACAATCTTGAATTTAGATTTGAGTATACTAGTGTCAACATATATTTTTTTTAAATATAGTTTTATGCAGATATTTTTTGATTTATGTGGTGAAGGTAGATTTTTTGCAGTCTCTCTTGAATATATTCACAACTTGTCTAGACATTATCATATGTGATTAAGTCGAGAACTCTATATATACTAGATATATGGATACTTGTCTATAACTGAAGACCAGATGTTGACCTCTAGATGAAATCATGTGGCTTAATGTGTTTTGGGGTTACCGTCAGATGCCAAACATCTCTTCTTATCTATGCAAATAGGATCAATCTTGAAATGACCATGGCTAACAGCAGCAACCAAACGTTTTTGTATTTTATTTTTATTTATTTTTTTTTTTGTTGCTGCATGCGTTTTTATGGATTAACTTTCATTGGAGATGCTCATACTCAAAAGTTGGGGTAGAGCAGCTTCAATCAATTGTTTTTGTTTGTGCTATATTTTTATAAGCCATTGATACAGTAATTCAGATTCTTTAGTAATATTTTCTGTATTCTGATATAAGTATTTCTTTACCTTTTCAGGTTCAGAAGAACTGACGTCCGTCAATATAGAAACACATGCTTTGAACATAGTATATGTTATAATTAACTTTTTCATGACTGGAATTCCGGTGCGTTTCTATCATTTCCTTCACCCAATAGTTTTTGGTATTATATACATTGTGTTTTCCGTTATATACGAAGTGTCGGGAGGAACAAATCACCAAAACAAAACCCATATTTATTCCGTCCTAGATTGGAGCGACACGGTCCATACATCAATGATCGCACTTCTAATTGTATTCGTAGCCATTCCCATTTGTCATTTTACATTGTTTCTTCTCCATCTTATTAGACTTTTTATGAACAAACAATGCTGTTCAAGGCATAAAAGGAGTTGTACAATTGTCACTCCTGAAAATAAATCATTCGGTTTAGACAATAATATGGAACTAAACCACAATAATGAGGTCAAAGTAAATGTTTATACAAACAGAGAAGGCAGCAATACGGAACATTTGACTTCGAATAATCAGTCCCAAACTCATGTTGATTCAAATTATCAGACTATAATAGATGATTCTTTAAAAACGGATATAGTTTCTATGAAAACGTGGGATGAAGAATCTTTTGACACCTTTGACACAGAGGATGAAACTGAAAATGAAGAGGAAGATGAAACAGATAAGGGAGGTGGAACAGATGAGACACATGATACCGAAATTAATTGTGAAAGTCTCAAAAAAGAGTCGATCATTGAAACTGTGGATTTGCTTGAAAGAGAGACTTGTGATGACATACTTCACATAAGAGAAACTTGTGATGACGTACTTCACATAAGAGAAAATTGTAATGTCGTTCCTCACATAAGAGAAACTTGTGATGACGTACTTCATATAAAAGAAACTTCTGATGACAAACTTTCCATAATTGATAACAAAAAAATGGAGAAGAAATTGTTGACGAAGAAAATAACATAAGAACGGATGTACATATTTGCTGAATTATTTTTATAATTAAATTGTCTAAACATTTTGAAAATTAATTGTGATTTATATTAAGTGTTTACTTCTTCTAGCAAATAAGTTGATAATTTGCAATTTATGAGACATATGATTACAACGAAATAAAAAGAACATATTCTCGTATTATGGGTTTTCGTGCTTTTAAGAATGCATGAAGTGTGACATCACAATTTTCATTGAAAAACCTTGCATAGTACGAATTCATATGACGTACGAAAACATATGATCTGACCATAATTGACACAACAACAACAGATCATGTAACAAGTTTTGCAACATGAAATTGGAATATGACAATTCATTTTTTCAGGAAGAAGATATAGATATAAAAAAGGAAGACGTTTTGTCTTAATGTTTACTGTAATTAACTTGCATAATGGCAATCTTTTGCTCTCCATTTGTTAGTTGGTTAAGAAAATTTTATATTCGAGCTTTTCTTGTTTCTCTTATGATATTGCAATTTCTTGAAATGTAGTGACTATCCAATTTCTTCTTTAGTTTGTTATTTTCCCCTCTTTTTTCATATAACGAAATTTGCATTTCCAGGTCACTGTTCAAACTGAAAATGTCTAAATTAAAGACCTCTGCTATTATATTTTAAGTACATGAATTATGTTCCAAAAGATTTTGCATATATAAGAGGTATAACAGTTACTACACACACTATGAAAAACTGATGTAAAATGACCAATATTTGATAAATAATTATAGTGTTTCAATATCTTCTCAATTTTTAAGTCCATGTTAATGTGAAATATCTGCTCTGTATATGATGTTCTTATCATAACATAGTTTTAAAAATCTTGTAGTAAGCAGAGACTGCAAAAAAAACCTACAAAAAAAGACAAACAACAATAAACTAACGAAAGTAACCATCAACACAAACAAATTTAAATAAACAAGATACTTATTCAAAATACAACGATCCATTAGCATCAGTTACAAAAGCATGATTAATACAAAATATGTATAGAAAAAAACAATCTTGCTTTTAACCAAACAATAAAAAATCAAGATCAAAGGGTACATCAGATTTTTTACGTCCATCCTCGAGAAAAAAATACCGCGCGATAAACAACCATGACAAACTTTTGCCCGATCTGCACTACACTTATGATCTTACTATTCGCAAAATAAAAGTTTTAACTGAGTATAAGTATTTGCATTACGTGTTGTCGTTTGCTTCTCACATGTTTTTTTTTTTATTTTTATTATCATCATTGTCATGCAAAAATGTTACAACATGGCTATTTCGAGCGAAATTACGAAGAGTGGATAATTCACATCAATGAACCTAAAGTTTGTTTCACAGCGACGATTGTGTGAGATATTTGAGGTTTGCCTCTAGGTTTTACGATAATTTCCTCTCAAAATAGTCTGTGTTCTAATTTGAAGTTTTTCTGCTTTGCAATGAAAGTTAAACCATAAAAACGTATGCAGCAAAAAAAAAAAAAAAAAATAAAATACAAAAACGTTTGGTTGCTGCTGTTAGCCATGGTCATTTCAAGATTGATCCTATTTGCATAGATAAGAGATGTTTGGCATCTGACTGTAACCCCAAAACACATTAAGCCACATGATTTCATCTAGAGGTCAACATCTGGTCTTCAGTTATAGACAAGTATCCATATATCTAGTATATATAGAGCTTGTAGTTCAGTGGTTGTAGTTGGTTCATGCCTGTCATATTTGTTTTTTTCGTAAATTGTTTTGTTATAAATCAGGCCGTTAATATTCTCAGTTAAATTATTTCATATTTTTCATGTAAGGGCCTTTTAAAGCCGACTATACGGTATGGTTTTTTTTTTCATTGCCGTATAGTTGCCTATAATTGCCTACATCCACTTAATTTGAACTTGGGTGGATAGTTGTCTCATTGGCAATCATACCACAGCTCCTTAATTTTATTATGTTTTTACTGTTCTAACTAGTCTTGTGAAACGCACCCTTTTCATCAATTGGTATTTCTTAATTACATTTGATTGTTCGATATTATGGCTATATTTTAGCCAAATTATACAGATACAGTTCTATTTATAACAAATATTAAATAACAGAAATTCAAATTAAATACAGCACTATAAACTCAAATCTCAAAATAAATAGTTTTCGTAACAATCGAAAGTCGATGTCGTTAAATAAATATCAAAATGAACTAGGACCTTAAAACAATTGCATGTGTACTATACTGTGTGTTTATTTACAGAAGAGGACATTTTCAAGTTGGAATTACTTGTCTGATTCTTTGGTGTACTTCGTAATAGAACATGTTAAAACTAAAACAAATATTCCGTGGGAATGGAAAATATAACAAATTCTCAGCCAACAAGATTTCAATTCCGGTAATTTATATTAGGAATGGCGACAGATATTTAACCGTGTGTCACGGCATAGTGATTTGTTTACTTATGACTTATATTTATCCGAGGTAAAATCAATTTTCCATATGCATCAAGAGTACAAGCAGTGAACCCCAAAATATACAAGCACGACACAGTAATTAGACGGTTATCACGAGGTCAAAAGGAAATACTTCTAGACATAGGTTCATTAAGTAATTATGATATATAAACTTGAAAATAAACTGGTTTTTCACTTTTTAACTGTATCGGTTTTTGTTTTTGTTTTTAAGGAGACCGTCTCATAACAATTATGCGACTTGATTCTGTTCTTCGACATAATTGCTGTCCTTATTACATGTACAAAACTCCATTGACACAAAAGTTGTCTTAAATTTTGATATAACTTTAAGGCCTGATAACTCTTGACGTTGGATACGTAATGATAATGACGAAGATGTATAATATAACGATTATGAATACTGAATTTTATTGGTACAGAAGTAATCCCTTGTGTGTGTTTATAATGGAAATTAATTGACAATATGGTATAAAAAGTTTAACAGTCTGAAAAAAAGTGCAACATAAATTGAAACGATCAACAAGAACATTACAACCGTATTAATCATGTCATTTCTAGTAGCAGCATTCCACTGTCCAGTATAGTGACACTAACTGACTTCTTGCAACAGTATAATGACACTAACTGACTTCTTGCAACAGTATAGTGACACTAACTGACTTCTTGCAACAGTATAGTGACACTAACTGACTTCTTGCAACTTCATACTTTATTTGGCCTTTCAACTTTTTGATTCGAGCGTCACCGATGCGTATTTTATATACGAAACGCACGTCTGGAGTACAAAATTTTAATTCTGGTATCTATGATGAGTTTATTAACTTATTCGTTCAATATAAAACGATATTACAATTATAGGTTTATTCTTTTGTAGTGAAGTCACCCATCTCGATTGGGTAAGTGTAACATGTCAATTTGTAATTTGCTTATTTTTTAAAAAGACAGATATTTTTTAAATATCTTTACGATCAAAGAACGTAAAGTGGTCTGCAATCGTGTCATACTTAATTAACCTTCTGAGACAAGAAACATGAATTGTCTTAGAAAGCTTTCGTGAAACTATCAAGTATAAAAAAACACATTATACGTTAAGAAACCAGTTCTACTGTTGACCTTTCTGAAATAAGGATCAGGTATTTCTTAACAATCATCTTGGCACCATTTTGCTGAAAAATAGTGAGATAAAATTGTGTTGTCGGCATATCTATACAGTTTGTTACACAAAACAAATTCAAATCCGAATTTCAAGGAATCCATTTGCAGATGATTTACAAAAATGATTGTGTTAGAAATTTGACAAAAAAAAAGTCTATACAATTCCTTGCTTATACCACTGCTTGTTAATCTATAATTTATGAAAGATAATAATCTTTTTGTCGAATAAAGAATAATTCATTTCAGCAAAAATGGGGAAACTCAGGCTGCAGCAAAGAAGGAAAACTTATCATATTTTAAAAAAGCTTTTCCCTTAAAAAGCCAATTTAGTAACAAACCATCTCCAAGTTCAAATATTGATACCACACATCTTGCTAGTTCTAGTTGTATAGTGAAAATATAATAGATTTCAAAAATAAGCTATAAGATATCGTTACCGTTACTAGACGCACACCTTCTCCTTTATAACGAACTGGTGACAATCGGATCGATATAAAAACTGAAGATAGGTTTAAAGTCATATAATACTTCAAATTTCAAAAAAAAAAAAAAAAAAAAAAAAAAAAAAACGTTTAATATGTTTAATATACTTGAATGGCTTAGTTTCAATATATGGAAATGTTTTGTCTATAATTTGTTATGGATTCGTAATAAATGTGAAAAATCGTGCAAAGAGGACTTAGCTAAATTAGTATATACACATCATGCGTTGTTTCAACAATTTCCTTAACATTATAATTTCAAGAAACTGATGTCATATGACTTGAAGTCAATTGAAAGTTACTAAATTTTTTTAAAATTAATATTCATTTACAAGAAATTGTTAGCTATTCAGTTCCATAATAAAATATTTCCCTTTGGCCAGCAGTTTGCGTTAATGAATGGATTCATTAATTTCCAAATTTACACATATTTTTTAAATATAAACAATTGTGGACACAGATCAGTGTGGATAGATTATTTGGATGTTTGACAGTGTTTTCTAATTAAAATGGTTTTCTGCTTTTCTTCTTCATAGGGTTCTATGTTAAACTGTGATTTTTGGGGCCCTTTATAGCTTACTGTTCGGTGTGAGCCTAGGCTCCGTGTTGAAGACCGTACTTTGACCTATAATGGTTTACATTTATAAATTTTGACTTGGATGGAGAGTTGTCTCATTGGCACTCATACCACATCTTCTTATATCTATTGCACAGTGACAGCCAACATGTACCAAAAACTGAACTAGTACACAATTTTTTTTAGGGGCCAGCTGAAGCCCGCCTCCGGATGCGGGATTTTCTCGCTGTGTTGAAGATCCATTGGTGGCCTTGGGCTGTTTTCTGCTCTTTGGTCGTGTTGTTGTCTTTTTGACACATTCCCCATTTCAATTCTCAATTTTATTAAAATAGTTTTCTTTTTTTTTTCTTGTAGGGTTCTTTGTTAAACTGTGTTGCACAGTGACAGCCAACCTGTACCACACATTATACATTAGCAGTGCCGTTTATTCAATATTTGGTTTTAATGTTCAAGACTGTCATGGAGGAGACACCTATTTGTATAGATTACCAAGTGATTCTGTAAAAAATGTTCCACAATTTTGCTTTTGGATAGCAGCAAAAACTCAAAAGTAGAAGAGGAACTCATTCGGTGCATTTCTGCATGGTGAGATTTTAATATGCGAGATGGTGTCTGAGAACCTGCATGCATGTACTTTTTGTATGGTTCTATTTATGTTCCATTGTGGTGGTAATTTCTTACTTGGGTTTGTCCACAAAAACTGCAAATCAATTATGGATCGTCCCAGTATCATTCGTGAAAGAGTTCGTTTAAATGTTTGAAATTGTTTCTTAGAATATATCTAACGGTTCTTATAAGTGATGCCAATACCAGGCATGACGCTTGGTGCTAGATCAGCTAGAAAGTACACGTCTGTATTATTTTAATTCTTTCTTTGAAAATGTCTTCTCCAAGGCCTAGTTGAAGTTCTTTTATTAATACCAATTAAAGAACCTTGAGCATGCTCACATACCCCACGCCCCACATTGTCACTGGGCAAACAAAATCTCACCAGATTCCGAAGTTCAAAGACTCTTAACTCCTACAAAAGTGAACTGATAAAATTTCTTTTGAATATGCACATCTATATTTTATGACAAACTGTTGCAGTAGTATATTTAGGTCAAAATTCTAAGTTCAAAGGGGCATAACTTCTACAAAAAAAATTGAATCATAATTTCTTGTCAATATGCACATGTACATAGTACGTCTTAATTATCTACAAAGTTTCATGAAATTCTGTTGTGCGGTTTCAGAGTTGGGATGACCAACTGTTGCAGTGGTATATTTAGGCTATAATTCTAAGTTCAAAGGAGCATTACTCCTAGAAAACAAATTGAATCATAATTTCCTGTCGATATGTACATCTACATAGTATGTCGTTATTATCTACAAAGTTTCATGAAATTCTATTGTGTGGTTTTAGGAGTTGCGATGTTAAACTGTTGCAGTAATATAGTTATATAGACCCAAATTCTAAGTTCAACGGGGCATAACTCCTAGAAAATTTTAATCATAATTTCCTGTCGATTTGCACATCTACATATGAGTATGTTCTTATTATCTACAAAGTTTCATTAAATTCTGTTGTATGGTTTCAGAGAAGTTGTGATGACAAGAACAGGACGGACTGACGGACGGACAGACTGACAGACGGATCAAAAACATTATACCCTACGCAACGGATATAATAACATGGTAAATCCAATTGATTTTATTTGGAATTTTAATTTCTAGAAATAAATAGTGACAAATAGTGTACGCTTGAAAGAAATATGAACTATGATTCTTTAGTATTTGAAAGGTATTGCCAAATTATTCTTGCTTCAAGGTTTTTGTTATATGGATGAAACTATAAGCGAAACCTGTACATTAGGAAACTGTTTTGTTGCGGTATAAAAGTGAACAGTGTTGTAATGATCATTTACACAAATTAAGAAATTAACCGATGATAAATGTTGAGCAATGAAAGATAATATTAGAAATCGATTAGTGCTCACAAATATGTTTAACCCGCCACATACTTTATGTGCCTGTCCCAAGTCATGAGCCTGTAGTTCAGTGGTCATCGTTGGTTCATGTCTGTCATATTTGTTTTTCGTAAACTGTTTTGTTGTAAATTAGGCCGTTAGTTTTCTCAATCGAATTGTTTCATATTTTTCATGTCGGGGCCTTTTATAGCCGACCATACGGTATGGGTTTTTCTCATTGTTGAAGGCCGTACGGTTGCCTATAATTGCTTACATCGACTTCATTTGAACTTTGGTGGATAGTTGTCTCATTGGCAATCATACCACATCTCCTTATTTTTATATAGGTATTGAGTCTTTTCTTTTACATGAATATACACATGTATAATTGATTGGTCATTAACACTCAGAACTCTTCTGTAGGCAGTTCAGATGTTTAAAAAACAATGTAACAAAACCACCTAGCATCATATTGCAAGAAGCATTGTTTGGTAAATTTGAATGTGCTTTTTTATTTGGCTATCTGAACGAACAATGTTTGGTTTTAGTGTAAATAAAATGCTTTAATCTCATGTTGCATGGATGCTGCTTCAACAATTTCTTGTGCTGACAGTTTCAATCATTTTACCGTTCAGTTATTGTGCAGAAGGGAATTTTCTATTTTCAAATCTTCATTTCACAAAAAAATGCACTTGAGTTCAATGCGAAGCACTTCGATTATGATATATTATCAGTGACCGCTGTGGATAGCGCGACAATAAATAAATAACGGGTTTTGAAAAGGGGGAGGGCTAAAAAGAATTGTCCTGTCCCAAGTACCTATGATTTCTACATAGGCGACAATATTAACATTTTATGAATTTGCTACTTCATTTTTTTTAAACCAGAACAAGGAAGTGATGCGTTCGATGTGTTTCAAAATGCATATAGTAAATATATACAAACTGCAGTTATTCCTGTATGTTCGGGACAAGAACAAATTAACAATAATTGTAAAATGTAGGTAGGTCCTGCAAAGAGTAACACACAAGGACATTATAATGCCAGGAATTCATCTAATTGTCGTGCTTCCAAAAAATGCTTATACAAAGCATGATAACGTATTGTGATTTGTTGTCCTTGTTACAATGAGAATGTAACAACTACTGAAAAGAATCCGTACCAGCTATCGGGAAAAGAAAAACTAGTTTAACTGCTGAATGCAAGCTAAACTGTTACGCATAGTAATCCCAGAAACAAGCTAGGCGACTTTGATTATAAAAGTTAGATGAAAAGTTTCAGTCTAGTTTGTAGATGTTAAACAATCAATAAAATGAACAAGGACGCTTATTAGAGATTTCCAATAAAATGACATTACTCGACATAACCAACCTATCTGACCGTAACACTCAAACATTGTTAGAATCAGCATATTGAACCATTGAATTTTGATGAAATTAAACAAAGTTTAATTTATGAATTTTTGGATCTCAATATACATAATTTGTTGGAATAGATGCTATTTAAGCACAAACTACTATTTTAATTCTTTACATATTTTGTTATTAAATTTGAGATGATTTCATTGACAACAACCTTTCAAGGGAATAATTAATCCAGTTACCGGTAATCAAATGCACCGATCATTACTTCGTCATTTCACTTGACCCATATATGGTTTAGGGGTGGGATCTCAAACGTTTGAAGTTCTTAAAAAATCAAAATTATAAGTTTGAAAAATAAAAATAGTGGAATCTGAAGCGAGATCGTATTCTCATTTTTGATTTAAAAGTTGTAAGATTAAAACAAGAGTTTCAAACACGCCGGAATGTAAAAGGTGTACACGACTTGCTTCTTCTTCTTTTTTCCTTAGCATACTTCTATAATTTATTTAAAAGGTAAAAATTCAGATCACTGATACATCTTTCTGGTAGTACTTTGTCATCTTTCCGTAGAATTTTATCAAATGGAATTTATGAGGACTCATCTTCAAGAAAAAATATGATTACACTTTTTCTAAAATGTTTGGCGTTTAACTTATAAAATACTTACAAATACGTATGAAAAACGGCTATGTACGGAATATTTGATTGAAGTTTTGTTAAGTAGGATGATCATTTTAGTTTTATGACCAACTTATGATAGCAAGGGGATATTATATTTACTGGTCTGTGCATCCGTCCGTTCTTCCGTTCTGTTCAAAATATAAAACGTTTTAAATTATATACCCAATTAGAGTTTATCCGAATTAAGTGGTGCACTGAACATGGAAAATATGTGAAGGGGCACGGTGTCTTAAGGCCACACATTCTTGTTGCAAATGTTTTGATTAATACACGTACATGTATATGTATCTTCCATATTCATAACTGTCTCTTTGGTCGCGCGCTCGCCTCGACAGTTACCCCTCAAAGGTGATTAGGGAATAGAATTATGGTCACTATTGGTCTTGTTCCGATCGGCAGTTAAACCATTGCCAAAGTGGGGAGTCCGTTTGGCTGTGCGGGATGTACAAGTACGCAGTCCCGTCCGGTAATAGAAAAAATGTAACAAAACCACCTAGCATCACATTGCAGAAGCATTGTTTGGTAAATTTGAATGTGCTTTTTATTTGGCTATCTGAGCGAACAATGTTTGGTTTAAGTGTAAATAAAATGCTTTAATCTCATGTTGCATGGATGCTGCTTCAACAATTTCTTGTGCTGACAGTTTCAATCATCTTAGTACCTTTAGTTAATGTGCAGAAGGAATTTTCTATTTACATTTTCATTTCACAAAAATGCATTTGCAGAACAACCAACTGAGTTCAATACGAAATCGATTATGATATATTATCAGTAGCTGTGGATAGCGCGACAATAAATTAATTTTGAAAAAGGGGAGGGCTAAAAGAAATGTCCTGTCCCAAGTACCTATGAGACAATATTAACATTTTATGAATTTGCTACTTCATTTTTTAAACCAGAACAAGTGATGCGTTCGATGTGTTTCAAAATGCATATAGTATATACAAACTGCAGTTATTCCTGTATGTTCGGGACAAGAACAAATTAAAAATGAATCGCAAAATAGGTGTAGGTGATCATACTCTTGATAGGTCACACATTGGCAAAAAGATCCTGTCTATGAAAAATCCAGATTTGTGGAATTTTATCATGAAATAATATTT
Source organism: Mytilus coruscus (assembly GCA_017311375.1). Taxonomy (NCBI): domain Eukaryota; kingdom Metazoa; phylum Mollusca; class Bivalvia; order Mytilida; family Mytilidae; genus Mytilus; species Mytilus coruscus. The sequence continues at coordinate 91,555,174 of CM029595.1, forward strand.
CTAGTGCGCATTAAATCAATATATTTCAATGAAACTGCTGGTTAAAGGTTTAATTCTCAGTATTCAGTTACAGACAGGTCCTGATCAAAACAAAAATAATTGACAGAATTATATGTATGACCTCCTCTAAAATGCTTTTTTTACAGATTTGGGGATATTTAGTTTAAGATCCACTATGTCTTTTAACCTTATACGTTTAGCTTTTGTCAAAATGTATGGATGATAATAACTGGTGAACTATGAAGTCTTGCTTATATTAACCAAGGTAGAAGAGTACTACATAAAATGTAAGAATGCCAAGTGTCTGTTAAAAACATTGTCCACCAAAAGTAACTAGTTTGTTGTCAAAAAAAAAATCAAGCATCATATCAGTTTCACAGTTATGAACTCTTGTTTGAATCAGTTTTTTTTTGCGAGGTATACTTTGTCTGTTACTTAAAAAAGACATTTGCATCTAGCTTGTTCATTTTATGAAAGAAAGTTTTCAAGACGTTAATAATGAGGAATGAGTGAGTAAAGAGTAAAGCAGTCAACGTTTTTGAACCGTCGTCACTCAGTATACTTTATACTATGAAGTACACGGTATATAATTCTCTTCATCTCTCTTTTTAATGGTCAAAAATTCGGAGACGCGGTTGCCTCATTGCGTCTATGAAAGCTACACCACTGCTCGAGTGCTAGAAGTCTTGGGCTCGATCCTCGCCCGTTTCAAATCGAAGATTGGCTGCATCTCTGCCAAGCACGCAATATTTAGGAGTTAGAGCAAAGACTGGTCGGTCCGGGGTCAAAATCATGTGTCCGGGTAGGATGACATGTCTTCCAGCGGTATAATACAAAGTCTGGTTCATATTTATCTTCTCGTCCTAAATATGCATATATAAAATACATATGCAACGAACACTTATATATTTGGCCCTACATCCTATTAATACTTCTATTTTATGTTCCATTTCTAACGTTGCCTATATTCCCCCCCTTTTTTCAAAATCATGGATCCGCATCTGGCAACGAAATCTTATTATGTTATGTTGTTCAATGTTACTTACCTTACACATTTCCGTTAATGATTTATTCAGTAAAATGAATTCGGTGACCCCCTTTTAATGGTTTATCAATAAAATGGATAAAATACTATAGTTAATTTACTTCAAGGGATATAACAAAAATTGCCTGGATATGTCTTTTGTATTTGGACTCCGATAGCATTCCCGTTAAACAAAATAATACAGAATAATCCTTAATCGAACACACCTTAATTCTAAAAAAAAAAAAAACCAACATATATAGGGATTTTTTTATCAATACATTTTATAGTAAATAAAAATACTTCTGTTTAGAAATTAAATGGAAGCGATAGTTTTATCTCAGTTTTCAACTTTTATAAAGAGATAGATTCTGACAAACTCTGGATTCAATATTTCTGAAATTGTCAGAAAAATATCCTTCTTAATATTTTCATCCCAACAAATATTATAAAAAGATAGATAAACTATAAAGAAAGACAGAAAAAAAAGTATTATAGGGCATTCATCTGCAAAGTATATTAAAAAATAATTGTCATAATCAAAACCATGAAAGATAACTCAAATCGTACGTATGATACATGTAGGTATGGGATACGTGTGTTTATACGTGATCTTATGTCAGTGAAAATAAAAGCGGAAATCTGGAAAACCACGTGATAAATAACAATTCAAGATTTCTATCATTTTTCGTCATGATAAAATTATTTTATATGGACGAAACTTCCAGTGTGTGATTTTAAAAGCCTTGGAATACTTTGTTTAAACTTGAGCGATGTATTTAATCAAATTCAATGGTTGGCAATAACTAGTCCCATTAGGTCCGTACGTCGAGTTACGTACGTATGTCATTTTATTGGAAATCTCTATTAAAAGGTTGACATACATTACATTAAAAATTACACAAAAATCCCTATGTAACAGATCAGCATATAGTTTACTGTTATACTTTCTGTCGCTAATTTCCGTTGTTAGATTGAATGAGTGCGCATGCAATTGCAATATAGAACGAACACCAATTCAAGACGGCACCATGTTGGATTTTAAACTCATATTGGACTGTTTGAATGAGTTTTAACTGCTTAGTATATCAATATATTTAATTTTTACTGTGGGCAGCTTTTTAAACAACACTAATACTTCTTTATTTGATATCATCACTACCACACGATTAAAAATGTTGTATTTATCTTTTATCATTATCGTTGCACTAATTTTTAGACTTTATACAAAAGATAATTTGTTTTTATTTATCATGTTTATAGGCCACTGGAAAACTGAACTTTGGATTGTATTACATTACAAGTTAGTCAATTATTAATCTTTGACACTGTGAACACGGGAGTAATACACGTGACGTTTTGTTGCATTTGTAACTGTAGAAATGGCGACATCGAGTACAAGAATAGGTATAGCACAAGTGCCAGTTTCATGCTATTTTTGCAAAGAACAAGACATTAAATGGACATGTGTAGATTGCAATGTTCGCATGTGTAACTCCTGTAAAGTTACTGTTCATCAAGGACTTCAGTGTTCACAAGAGCATGACGTAATTTCTATTCAGGATATCAGCCAGTCACCACAAGGTTCTCAGGCGGTAACGTCAGTAGTTATTTCATCAGTTTTCAATTCATACACGACTACTTTGCCTGCTGTTCATACTTTACTTTGTTCGGATGACGATTCACTTCACTTCATCTATAACGGTCAAAAGCCTGATAAACTTCAATTTATGAAAGGAAAACTTTTAAAATCATCGATAAAGATATTGTTCATGTTAAAGAGAATAATATGTGATATTGCAATTAATAAAAACGATGAAATACTTTTTATTGAACGTCATGACCACAAGATTCAAAAGATATCAATTGTTGCTGAAATCAAGACTGTATTGGATACTTCTCAAATGACTTTAATGGCCATACATGTAAACAAAGATAATGAAGTAATAGTTGGAATACGAGAACAAGGACCACCGTTTCCAGTCCAGGATTTTTCGGTCAGACAAGTTATAATTTTGGGTAGTGATTATAAACGGAAAGTTACATTAGAATTCGACAAAAAAGGGATTAAATTATTCAGTTATGTATTTCGCATTCGTACGGATTCTAAAAATGTTGTCTATGTTGTCGATCATTCTCAATACAACGGTAGAATAGTAGCTGTAGATAGAAATGGCCGCTTGAAGTTTACCTACGGCGGAAAAAAGGATTTAGGAATATTTCAACCAACGGGAATTACCATTACGCCAAGTGATAACATTGTAGTTGCAGATCTTTCTAACTATGCACTACATGTTATAAATTCAAAAGGAGATTTACTTGGACTGCAGTTCATTTTTAAAGACTTGGGCATCATTGATCCATATAGTGTATGCTTTAACACTGAAGGATATTTATTAATTGGATGTGGGAAAGGTGAAAATGAAAACTACGGTAAAATCCATGTTGTTAAAATGATAGACAGTCTTACGTAATTTATAGTGCAATACAAAAAAAAAACCTGTTGCAAATGTTGAAAAAGACTTATGGGCTTTGCTCATTGTTGAAGGCCGTACGGTGACCTATAGTTGTTAATTTCTGTGTCATTTTGGTCTCTTGTGGACAGTTGTCTCATTGGCAATCATACCACATCTTCTTTTTTATAATTAATTCAACATTATATGTTTAAACAAGCATTTTGCTTGTTTCCTTAAGTTCCCGCATTCAATGCATTAAATCTACCCCGCCAACTCTGGATGGGTTATATGTACATACAAGGATTTGTATACTGAGTAAGTACTACTAGTATACACATCCTTGATACATACTATTTGTACTGTGTGAAAAACCAATTGGATGGATGAAAAATACCATGTCTAAAAATAACACGACTTCCGAAGACCTCTAGACTTTTTGTTGAGATGGAATTTAAAAATTATATCATGCTTTAAAGGGGTATTTGCCAAAATACCCCATTGTGAGCATGATATATTTGTATAAAATACTTAAAGGATATATTTTTTTTTACAAATACAATTACATATAATATATGTCCGAAGACTACATATGCGATTTTGATTTACTTATTAAAAGCACTAAAATCAATCATATTTTCTTTTCAATGAAAGTTTTTAAACATCTTGTATGTTTTCTAAAAATTTGTTGTAGTTGATAGTGACAAAGACATGTTACATGTTAATACTTTCTCGAGTAAAAAGTAAAAAATTAAGCGAAATATAAATGCAAGGGTAAACAAAATGGAAACAACACTGAAAGTGTAAAAACCTCTTGCGTCCGAATCGCTCCCTTTATAGAACCAGGGGTCCAAAATAGGAGTGAAAAAAGGAAAGCAAAATACCATAATTAAGAATTCTAAAAAAGAAAGGCGCATTTGATTGAGCATCTCCAGTTTAAAAATCAGACGGTATTAGATTGGAAATTCAAATCTGTCCGAAACGTAAACAATGCCTACAATAGGAATTGATATACACATAAGTTTTAGTTTTTTGTCATTCGTCTATCGTGAGAGATATCATTATGCCTAGGTCACACATTCACGGATTTGACGCCGGATTAGCTATACGGATACGATCCGGCATCATTCGTTGCAATCTGTATTGGTCCGTAGATTTTCGTATTGTAGCCGTAGTCATTCGTAGTTAGTACTTGTATATCCGTTACAGTTTTTGAACATGCGCAAAATTTGACCACGGATCAAACAACCGTAGTATATCCTTACTAAACCGTATTATAAAGTACTGATCCGTTTTAGTCCCTATTAATAAAACCGTATTAATCCGTACTTATTCGTAGGCCCGAAGGATTTCTACGGTTAGTTCCGGAGAACTACGTACTAGTACTGTTACACCACGTATTGGTGATGGATACAATACGGTTTGTTACGAATTTGTCACGGAACGGCACGATATCAATACGTTGCGTTACGGATAGCTAGGGATCAGTCAGGGTTCTCAAAGACTAACTATTACGGTTTACTACGTTACAACACGACAAAATAAGGAATATTACGGTCCACGACAATACGACATCAGGTTTCTGTATAAATACTCCCTACATATAGGGCCCAACGTAGTCTGTGTCTTGCCGTAGAGGTATACATAACATTATCCAACATGAACAATCAACAACTGATGCTTGCAATTAATTGGCTGGAACTGGATATTGATATGGCACAAAATGCCAGGGCAGTGATCGAGCTACTTGATGACAGACGTAGAGGTGACTGGAGGCAGAAAAGATGATGGACTAGGGACTGACTTCTCCGAAGACCTATCCATGGCCAGTATGAGGCCTTCATGGCTGAACTTTGTGCGGAAAATCCAGTATCATTTAAGAACTTTTAAAATTGAGAATGAAAACGGGGAATGTGTCAAAGAGACACCAACCCAAACAAAGAGTTGAAAACAGCCGAAGGCCACCAATGGGTCTTCAACACAGTGAGAAAATCACGCACCCGGTGGCGGGCTTCAGATATTCCCTTTAAAAAATGTATACTAGTTCAGCGAAAATGGACGTCACACTAAACTCCAAAACATATAAATGAACCAAAATAAAAAAAAAAAAAAAAAAAAACATACAAGACTAAACATAAAATGTCAATGATTTGCAAATGACAACATTTTTATGATCCACAACTAAATGCGTAAATATTAAATAAATAATTTAATAAAACAAAACAAAAAAAATCATCGATTCACTGCCATAAAGAAAATTTAATGATAAATCACAAACTTGATTAAAATGATTAACGGCTTAGAAAATGTGGCGGTTCGTACTATTCCGTATCAGACCGTTCTCATTCGTACTAACCCTTACTTAGACCGTAGCAAACTTCTGTTTATCCGCAGTACATACGCCCCCACACGTGTCGTTGCGTATTAAACCGTGTCTTGTCCCTATCAAACCGTGTCGTACCGTCAGAATCCGTATCACTCTATGTCGCCAAATGACCCCTTTCCTCCATTACTCTTGGTAGATACGTAAACCAAACAGACTTGTATAATAGTAGGCATTAGCATATGCAGGGGTCTTGGGAACTTACAGACCCCTAGATGATGAGAAGTTTTATGTTTTATCTTGCTTGTTTGTCTTGTTTGTCTCACCCTGGAGATATTTTGACTTGGTTTCAGAAAAAAAAACTGCCAAACGTCAAAATTGAAACTGCACTTTTCATCACTGATAATTTCATTTATTATACAAAATTCACATTCTAATATTTGGCTTTTAAAGTTTAGTGAAGATATTTTGAACATTGTTAGTTTATTACCATCATGTGCCAAAGTCATAATTTCGTTCTTATTAACTTGCTCTAATTTCTCGTATCCGGAGAAATGATTTACCTTGTGTTCGAACTTGGATATGAATCTTCACAAAGTCACAGTTTTTCAGATTCAAGTTCTATGGTCAGCGGTCTTACCCAAGTTAGAACTTTTTTTATATAGAATTTTGAATGTATTTGGAACTCATTGAACTGCGTCTAAATATCCAAAAAGTGAAATGTGTATATTTTTAGAGAAACTATCAAATAAAACATTATGAAAAGGATCTATAAATGTATAGAATGAATGTAAAAAAAAAATGATAAAATATATTGTCTGTGGCTTCAATTTCTCGAAATTCCAGCCACAGAATTACACGGATTCGTTTTCAAGTTCAATCAAAAATCAATTACAGTCTAGGTATTGGAGAGTTGTCTCATTGGCACTCATACCACATCTTCTTATATCTATGTAAAGTGACGAAAGCATCGAAAAACACAATATCGTAATTTATCATATTTTTTCATACATCACTCAAACTTTTAAATGATTTTAAAAGATTGCAAAAACGATCTGGTGACCCCTGATATTAAACCGAAATGTTCACAGCGTTAACATAAAATGTAAAACAAATTTTGTTGACGGATTTATGAGAAATCCCAATTCTAATCGAATAAAATGCATTTTTATGTCTTTCTTTACCTCTAAATTTTTAAATTTCTATTAGAAACATATAATAAAAACCTCTAGCTCTATTTATTAAGTTTTGAACAGATTGTATCTCTAGAATCTATATGTCTCGTGAGGTTATTGCCGTGGGATTCACCCAAAACTATGGTAAAATTTATGAAACACCGCAAAACCAGCCAAAAGGTATGAAATATCTATAACCTGTACCATTGGTTCAATATTCAACTGTAGTTCAACAAGATTTTAATGCATGTTTGGTTTTGAATTTCAGATCCTCTCCCGATTTTGAATTTCATATCATTTATATCATGAACCTGTTCAAACTGTTTCAACAGCCAATCATATTTATTCGTTTGTGATTTCTATCGAGTTTCTGCAAGAGTTCATAGGAACTATTTGTCCTGGTTGAATAAGCATTCTTCTTGATCATGCATCAACTTAAATTTAACGGCAACTTGCCATTTATCTTTCATAACAGGTTTCCTTATATTTTTACGCTTACTCGACGCATTGATGACCTGGTAATCGTGATTGTATCTAGAATTACCACCAGAATCCTGAAATCTATGACTGACTTGACAACTGTTGACAAGGACAAGATTTGGGCAATACAACCGACAGGGTACACAAAATGAAAAGTATTGAAAATTTTCATCTTGACAAGTCCAGCTTTCAATCTGCATTAGGTTTTGTTATACTGAATACGAAATGCGATAAGTTTTTTTTTGTGGATTGTCAAGACGAATGCAAAAACAGTTTTTGGAAGCATGATGAATTAAATTTGAGAATGGGGTTTAACATAGATATAGGAAGATGTGGTATGAGTGCCAATGAGACAACTCTCCATCCAAGTAACAATTTATAAAAGTAAACCATTATAGGTCAAGGTACGGCCTTCAACACGGAGCCTTGGCTCACACCGAACAGCCAGGACCGTAACTATCCTTTTTTAAAAGTGAGGCAAGATATAATCCAGGGCCGTAACTAGCCTTTTTTAAAAGTGAAGCAAAATGTAATCGCCAAGTAGTGCGTGGCGAAAAAAAATTCGGCGAGGGGTCTGAGAAGCTCTAGAAAAAATGACTCAAAATCGTGCATTCTGAGCGTTTCCCGGACCCTTTCTTTATCTGAAACACAGGTTTTGTTTTAATTTTTTTTTTTCGACAATATTCTGGTCTCGAAGCAAAATATATAGATTCAATGTAAGACTTTTAGTTTTTAGGGACAACATCAAAAGACCGATATGTAGGATAAAGCAAAAATCGTAATACACATAGTTAAGTGTGTGGCTGTTGTTTTTTTTTTTTTTTTTTTTTTGAGTTTCGGCTTGCAGGAAAAACGTATTGTACCTGTCAATTAGGTTTATTTTTCTTAAATTAAATTAAGAGGGGGCTGATTATCCTTGATATAACTATGTGAATTCAGTTTTTATAACACATTTCAATTACAACTTAATGTAGTTCCTAACTGGGATAGAAAGGGTACACTCAGGGTAGACACAGGAAAACTTCTTAAGACCTCATTGCTACATTTTTGTGCTGTTTTAATATGCATACCGGCTGATTAATGTCGGATCTGTCTGTTCTGGTCTTGTATTGTGTTAAGACTTTGGTGTAATTCTTTTGAAATGACTATGAAATTTATTCACAGCTACTTTAAGTACCGCTTAAGTCGACGCTAGGGGCCGTCTTGACCTTGTTGTAGGGTATCATGATTCGTTCATTGTTGAAGACCCTCCAGCGACTGTCAAGATGAAGAACAGGAAGGAATAAAAGCCCTGTTCATTGATAATTTGTATTTTTTCTATGTATTGTGTGCGATTTTGTCCCATGCACATTTACTCCATATCCTTTTATTATTTAAGGGCCTGAACACGGGGTAATGCAAGTTTACGCCCTTTAATGTAAAAGGTCATATGGCAATACATTATTTTTCTTTTTAAAAGATTTGATTCCTGGAGATTGGTTGTCTCTCTTTAATTTAACCCATGTCAGCTTTTCAGTTTAACAGAAAGGAGAGCCAGTTTTGTATTCTTTAATATAAAGTTGGGCTTTTTTTGAAAACGACAAATTTTTCTATGTCCGGTAGCTTCGTATCTTCTCAAAAAATTTTCTCGAACAATATCTGGACATCGGTGGACATGTAACATTGCCAAACCACACAACCGTTCACCCGTCATTACCGACCACTTCGACTGTGCTATTTCGATATTTTTTTATTTTTTATTATCAATGTTTTATAGTACATACCTTTTCATAGACTAACCGATATATATTTTTACAATTTAAAGTAGTTTTTAAAATTAGACAAAAGGTTGTTAAATATAATAAAACTCAAGTTTAAAACAAAATTACTAATTTACAAATGAAATTCAACACTAAGACAATAGTCATAAAGAAGGACAATCAGTGAACAAAAGACATACCCGGGAACAGATAAGACACATAACGACAAACAATAGACAATCACCACTGAAAACTAAGAATAAATGAGAAACATGGATCACGAAAAAACAGGGGCGACGCCAGAAGGTGGACAGAACTTGCTTCTTGCAAGACACTCGCCGTGAAAACAATCTCATATCAAGACAGGCTTTTGTTTCAACTTATCATTTTTTTAATTTCCAACATGAGGCATTTGCCTCATTTGCCTCAATGTAGTTACGGCCCTGACAGCAACCTATAAAGGGCCCCAAAAATTACTAGTGTAAAACCATTCAAACGGGAAAACCAACGGTCTAATCTATATAAAAACGAGAAACACGTATGAACTACAAAAACAGACGACAACTACTGTACATCAGATTCCTGACTTAGGACAGGTGCAAACATTTGCAGCTGGATTAAACATTTTAATGGTACCAAACCTTCTCCCTTTTCTGAAACAATAGTATAACATCACAACATAGAAAGACACACTATAAAATATCAACTGAAATATGCATGTTTAAGAGGTCACGGGGCACGATAGATGTTCTACGATGTCATAACAGGCATACGGTGTCAAGATAAATACTCTCAAATAATATATTATTTTTTTCCCAATTATCATTATTTTGGTGACGTGCAATAGGAGGCAACTGCCTATATGCCTCCACATAATTTACGGCCCTGCAAAACCCGTAGTCACACCATTGTGCATCCGTATCGGATCCGTATCTGACTACAGAAACTGCATATCCGGGATCATCCGTGAAATTAAATCCGTAGTGGAACCGGCGAGGTTATCCGTGAATATGTGACCTAGTCATAGGTATAGGTCACGGTTTGACCTTATTCTTGTTGGGCCTACTTTTTGCCTCTTTCCAACGTACGATCTTAATCAAGTGTCAAAGTTTTTCAACATTTGGTCTGGATCTAGCACTTCCATATACATGTATAGTAACGATATATATAATAGAATACATATACATACACAAATAGTACAAACACAAGAACAATAAGACAATTTCTTAGAATTCAAGAAGTTACTAACGATAGTTAAATGTTTCATGGTAACCTAATGATATCATCGGGAACTACAGACAAGACCGTGTGCAAACAATGCATAAAACGCTCATTATTTATTCCACTACATGTTAGTATTGATATTGAAATCAGCATTTGATCCCACGTGACATTTAACAATATTTCACATTCCCGTCTGTGTATCATATTCCATTCTGAACGTCGGGACTGCCTCGCGCGGTTAACGTACATTTTTTTTAATATAATTTAATAATGTACGTTTTTTGTTAAATAGTCATGTGCTCATGGCGCAGCTCTTTGTTCTATAATATATTACACACATATACAAGAAATGACACGTATTTACTATTAACTATCAATTCCTAGTAAACTATCCACAGCCTATCCCTGTCCAAGGAGTTTATACGCAAAAGTACGTAACACAAGTACCGAATATCAAAAGCCTACGCCAAAGGATAAAAAAATCTTGTTTTGGACAAGAAAATGTCGCAAAAAAATTAAAAAAACTTTGTCCCTGAGGTCACAGGTTAAGATAGTTATGACGCACATCTATGGTTAAAAACCTTTATACCAGATATCATAGTCAATGTTTTGAAATCTTGTTTTGGCAGAAGAACAAGACGAATGCGAGACATAATGAAGGGAAAAGGGCATGTCAATAAAGACAGCAACCAAAAAACATACATAGATAACTTGAGATCAACATATAGTTTTCAAAAATGGACAAGTGTCTATATAATATGTTTAGCTCTAAATCCAAAATGGCAAATACAACGGCATAGAGGGGAATTTGAGGCATATTCACCGGCATTGGTGAAAAACAGGCAAATTCGTTTGAAATGAGGAAAAAAAGTTAGAATATGTAAAAAGTACTCTGGCTACCAACCAATCAAAATCCGGCATTCTCATATAACTAAAGGTTTAATTCTATCACATAAACTAAACATTATCAATGATACAAAACAAGGTCATGGACGAATGAATCATGCTAGGCGGACAAGTATAATACCTTAAAATCATTACATACACCAAATATAGTTGATCTATTGCTCGTTGATCTGAGAAACGGACCTTTCCATGAAAATTTGACGCTGATCAATGAACAATGAAATAAAGTCAAGGCAGATGTTCGCAAACGGACAGACATGCACACATTTGATTTATTCCATTAACTTATACGCTGATCAATGAAACATGAAATAAAGTCCAGGCAGATGTACTCAAACGGACAGATATGCACACATATAATTTAGATTATTCCATAAACTTATACGGTGATCAATGAACCATGAAATAAAGCCCAGGCAGATGTACTCAAACGGACAGACATGCACACATTAAGATTATTCCATTAACGTATACCGTTGACTTACTGTTGTATCCGAGAATTGGACATAAGCACGAAAACTAAATGTTGATGACGGATCCATAAAATGATGTCCAGGTCAGATCAACTCTGTCTAACGAGATGAAACCCTTTCAAATTTTCCACATATTAAAATAGGTATCCTTTAAATTATAATAAGAGTCAAAATTCACGTATAAAAAGAACAGTACAGTTTTTTTCAGTAGTCGCTGAACAACGGAAATGAGGTCAGGAACAACAGACATATGCCGGACGGAAACTTGTATCTAATGCATCTTATTACAAGATATAAATATCTACGTCTGTCTTCCAACTTCTGAAATATAAATAGAATATCTAATCCAAGAATTCAAATATCGAAAATCATTAAACGATTTTCCGAATAACATATTAATACATGACTGCGCGTAGCGAATGAGTTAAAAGGTAAAATAACAAAAATATCGAACTCCAATGAATATTCAATACTAAAAGTCCTTTATCATTTTTATTAAATGGCAAAATCAAAAGCTCAAACACATCAAACGAATGGAAAACAACTGTCTTAATACTGACTTGGTACAGACATTTCATTATCTAAAAAAATGGTGGATTAAACCTGGTTTTATAGCTAGCTAAACTTCTCACTTGCATTACAGTCGCATCGAATTCCATTATAATGACAACAATGTGTGAGCAAAACAAACAGACATAATTGGTAAAAATGTCAATAATTAAGGTACAGACGTTAACATTGTGTTATAATCTTAATCACTATAAAAACAAATAACTATTTCAACAAAGTAAAACAAAATGGCATATAGGCACACTATAGACAAAGTACATACACAAAAAAGAAAGACAAGAAAATGAAAAATGACCATAATAGCACAATAACACAATGGCGGGATATATAAATACCGAGCCACCCCAAAAGGATATTACCAAAAATGGACTAAACAGTAAAGGTTAAAAATATACAAAGACTAATAAAAAGAACACTATAACACGTAATGAAGATAATAAACAACGTCAGTATCTAGAATCTATACTTCAAGACCATCATGTATTATTTGTGAAGTTGATACGGAATATTTATCAACAAGGTCTTGGTATCTTCCGATGAACTTTTTTGTAGAAAAAGAACGAGACGTTCTTTGACATAACCCTGGTTCATCAACTTTCTGCTTAGAGGCTGGCGACGTTTTATAAAGTCTGAGTAGCAGCTGCAAGCTCTTGAATATCGAATGTGTTTAGAAATGTATATCCCAAATGCAGCTGAAGCTGGTATATTGCTGGTAAGGTAAGGGAAATTTATAATTTCAAAATTAAGATCATCTCGTTTGTCATTTATTCTGGTACTGAGATGACCGCTTATGTCAAATTCGAGGTATAGGTCTAAGAATGTTCCAGAGGAAGCCGTGTCTGTTGTTTCCTTAATTTCTAGTTCTGGAGGATATGTTAATGGAATCCAATCAGAAAAGTTTGGATTGTTAATGGAAAGAACATCATCAATATATCTATATGCGAAATTAAATGATTTGGCTTCTTTGATCTTGTTTTTAATAAGTGTCTGAAGGAACTCCGATTCATATGAAAATAAGAAGAGGTCGAAAAGGAGAGGAGAATAATTCGTTCCCATATGAATGCCGACAATTTGTTGACAAAATTGTCAGTGTTATTTGGTCACGAGTTTTTTGTTTTTGTTTTTTTTTTAATCTCTATCAGTAGATTATCAAAAGATACATAAAGGATATGCAGTAAAACATTTACATGGAAAACGCTTAACATTTTAATACTACTTCTAGTCTAATAGCAATAAAGTCAGACAAGCAAACTGATGATTATTAAAACCCTTTCAAAGAATGCTCGTGGTTACTGAGAACTAGCTCATTGTATTTATACTACTGATATGAATTCATGCTCATTTTAGTTAGTGTTTGTACTAAAAACCTTCCACTAACAATGGACTTAGTTTTTTCATAGGTTTAGATCGGTCCTATTTTTTGTGGGGTTGATAGTGTTATGCTTTTAGTTTTCCTTGTTGTGTTTCGTGCACTTGTTTGTCTTTCTGTCCTGTTTCGTTTTTTTTTTTTTTTTGGTAGAGAGTTGTCAGTTTCTCTTCGAATTATGAGTTTTGAATATCCTCGTTGTATCTTTTATCTCTTTTTTTTTCAATTTAAGGAGATGATTTTAACATTTGGGCTAACTGGTATTGTGAAAGAATAAGGCCTTCCAAAAGTGGTTGTCGTTTGTTGGTGTGGTTCATAGGTGTTTCTCGTTTCTCGTTTTCATATAGATTAGACCGTTGGTTTTCCTGTTTGAATTGTTTTACACTAGTCATTTTGTGACCCTTTATAGCTTGCTGTTTGGTGTAAGCCAAGGCTCAGTGTTGAAGGCCGTACTTTGACCTATAATTGTTAACTTTTCATACATTGTGACTTGGATGGAGAGTTGTCTCATTGGCACTCATACCACATCTTCTTATTTATATTAGTAACACATGGTACATTTTGTATACTGAGCCATTCTTTTTTATCATTGTACTTGTGTTTGTTGATCTAGCACAAATGATAAACAGCGAACGATATTGTAAGTAAGTAAATAAATAAATAATTTATTACAGTGACATGTTAAATAACAGTGTGTCATACAGATATGTTAAAAAAACAATAAAATGCACCAAACAATAAAAGTCACTTTCAAAATCACGAAAAAAAAAATTAATTTTATATCACGGTTTTTTCAAACAAATGAGAAAGTCTGAGCTTGTTTTAAAAAGTTTTAAATACGTAATGCTGAATAATAACTAGAACGAAAAAAAAACAGAATTAAAGATTAAATATAATGAATGTCTAATCAAATAAATGTTCAAGGTTGGAGAAGAAAAGAAGAATTATAGTTATTAAATAAGACTGAACAAATTTTCAATTTAGTTATGAGATAAACTTTTCATATTTTAATATCACTTCTAGTGGTCAAAACAATTTTACTGTCAGCTCAAATTACCAAAGAAAATGAAATAGAAATCTATATATTCAATTCTATTTTGCTATTATTTTTTTAGTATCACTGCTTATATTGTTGATCTGAGTTAATTGTTTTGTATTACTAATTAACGATTCCTTATTCTTTGGAAATAGTGGTTAATGCTGCAATTTCACTTTCCTATTTATAATTTGATATTTAAGACCTTTCTTGAGCTCGTGATTATTTTGTTTCCTAATATTCCTACATGTTCTTTTCCTCTTTTTTTTCTAAAAGTCCTTATGGTGAATATTGGAATGAAAACCCAACCGTTCGAGTCTTACTACGTTAATCAACCATCTAGGTCAACCAAACATTCCACTTCAACTACGTCAACTTTCAGAAACTGATCATAATCATGTTTGAAATAATATTAATAAACAGTAACTGACACTAAACTAAATTAATCTGAAAGACTACAGAAAAAAAAACTAGGCCTCCTGGAACTCTTTCGGTACGAAATCGGGTAAATTGTATTGTCATTGTTTGTCAAAGATATTGAAATAATCGATGTAATGTTTAAACTTAAACTTTGTTGACACATACATGTAATATATTGAGACACTTTATGGCTAAAAGCAAGTCGAATTGTAAACCGCTAATTTCGACGACAAATATCATAAATGCATTATTTATCAGAGAAATTAATGTTAGCTTTTGAATGAATGACTTCATCATCATCGCTTTATTAATTTGGGGATTAAAGCTCGTCGAAGTATATAAAACAAACACGTAAGCTTGAAAAATCTCGGATACAAAAACAACAACAAATTAAAATACATGAAATAGTGAACTGTTTACCAGAAAACTTAAACAATCATTTGAAAGATTAAATAGTTAGTCAGATAACACAAAATGGCGATTCTGTTTAAGTTTAGATAATCAACAAAGAAAAATATACGACTAGAACTAAATGGTTTACAGCAACATGAGTGAGCCCCTCTCTAAAAACAAATTAAGAAAAGTATATACTTAATAATACATTTTCTAAAATATTGAAAGTATTAAATACATATACGGAATATACAACGCATCCGCTCCTTGAAAAGGTAATTTAGTTATCATTTAATTGTCCAATAGGAAAACAAAATAAACAGGTTGATTCTTTTAACTTAAAATTTACAACAGTCATTTTTTTACTTCATGTGCTCAGATATTTTATCAATTATTTCTTCAATTGGTGGTCGCTGTGCAGGGCAAGGATTCAGACACATGTGTCCTATTGTCTTCAGAGGGCTGGCTGGGAAAATCCTTAGAAGATACCCCAGGCTGAAGATATCTGTTGCCTTTGTAGTAAGATGTCCACTGCTAATTTCGGGTCCCATGTGTGGATATCTGTATGCTTCTTCTACGGGCAGGTAAAAGCTCCGACCTCCCTTATGGCTGGCATGGCCCATGTCGATAAATTTGATGGATAAGTCTTGTGTATTAACCATAATGTTATCAGTCTTAATGTCGTTAACAAGGACATAGGCGTCATGGATGGTTTTTAGACTATTACAAATATTTAGGGCAATCTGTAACCAAGCTGAGTGTGAGACGGAAGGGACTGAAAACAGTTGGTATAATTCTGTTGAACTTTCAATTAGTTCTTGAACTAAACACAGTGGGAAGCTATTGTTTTCTATAATACCAAACACTTTTGGCGTCACATTCGAGTTATTAAGAATTTGCAGTATCCCTGCTTCTTGTGAAATATAGTGAACGTCTTTGTGCTGATCATTGTACAGTTTTATAGCAACTTTCTTTAAAGAACACACAGAGTGTAAATTGCCTTGCAACACCTCTGCTGTAGCCCCTTTTCCAAGCACTTTTACATTGCCATTGTCAGTATGGTCAAAACTGATGTTTCTGATGTTTATGATAGGAATATATTGCTGTGTTGAATGACATGTTAATTGGTCGGGTTGAGTTGTAAATTGAGAAGAAATATATTGTACGGCTTTTGTTTCAGGTTCTATCCACAGAGGTGGTAAAGATTGCGACGATAGCATTACGGCAGAAGTTTGAGAAGTTTGTGAAAATAGCGATGTCACCATCCCAGCAGAAATGGGAGGAGATGGTAACATACTTGAAGAAGTCTGGATAGATGGCGATGGCAGAATCACGAAAGAAGTTTGTAACAATTGCGATAACAGATTCACGGCAGATGTCTGTAACAATGGCGATAACAGATTCACGGCAGATGTCTGTAACAGTGGCGATGACACAATCACGGCAGCTGGCTGTAACAGTGGCGATGACACAATTACGGCAGCTATCTGTAACAGTGGCGATGACACAATCACGGCAGCTGTCTGTAACAGTGGCGATGACACAATCACGGTAGCTGTCTGTAACAGAGGCGATGACACAGTCACGGCAGATGTATGTATCAGTGGCGATGACACAATCGCGACAGAAGTTTGATACAGTGGCAACGATAGCATCACTGCAAATTTCTGGGACGATGGTGAGTGCTGCATCATGGAAAAAGTCTGTGATGGAAGCATCGTTATGGAAGACTGTGAGGATGGCAGGATCACGGAAGAAGTTATGGATGATGCTTGTGGAGAAGAGGAAAGAGGTGGTGTCTGTATCGTTATAACAGAATGAACACATTTCCCTGATGTAGGTGTCGATGATAGTTTTGGTGGAATCGCACCAAATGGTTGCAATGGTGATGTGTTAATAATAGAAGATACAGGAAGCTGCAAAAATGTCGAAGATACAATCGTACGGAGCTTGGACGCCATTAATGTGTCTTCTACCGTGAAGTCCGATGATAAGTTGTTGTCAGTTTCAATCATACTTCCAAACTCTCCAACGATTGTTTGAACATTTTCTTCTTCGCCGATGACAATATCTTTCTTTACATCATTTAAAGACGTTTGACAACTTTTGTGTATGTCTGTTTTGTCATTATAAAGCGGCTTGACTGCTTCCCATGCTAAGTTAAACAATATCTTGCTACGGGACTCTGGTTTTATCTGAAAGAAGTAAAAGTAGTTCTATTTTCGAAAAGTACAAAAGTTCCGTTAGAAGATTTTATATGAGAGAGGCGAAAGTTACCAAAGGGACATTCAAACTCATAAGTCGAAAATAAACTGACAACGCCATGGAAAATAAAGAAAAAAAGACAAACAACAGTACACAAAACAAATTAGAAAACCAAAGACTGAGCAACACGAACCCTACCAAAAACTTGGGGACGATCTCTATAATGTAATCAATGTAATTTAATGTAAAATTAAAATATCAATTCGAAGTAAGCCTACATTACATTTTGCTATGAAACAACTTGAGATTAAAGGAGTATTAAATTGCTGAAGTATGTGTATCGATGTCGACATCGATTGGTATCGAAGTAATAAATGATCATTTAAAACGTAATATTGAGTATTATCTATCCAACATCATTGTAAATGAAGAAAAAACAAATATTATCAAAACGTAAATTCATGACAATGGATTATCTTATCAGTAAATGCTTCTCGGGTTAATTTGCTTAATCAAATTAAATTTAAAACATAAACTTAAAATCATGATTAATTGACAGACAGAAGAAAAGAAATCACGATCTAAATTTTTCAGGATTATATATCTAAAAAAGTTTTTTAGGTGTATACATAGAGGTCTGACTGTCCCCTCTTAATTTTTATTCTGCAATCGACCTTTCTACTATACTAATACAGGTATACAGATAACACGAAGCGATATACGTATACTAAACGTATATAGTCTCCTGGTATCCTGCTTCTGTTGCGAGCGAACGGTTATGTCAAATTACTGTTTACGTCACAGTTCAATTTGGGTCCTCATTGCGGTCCGCGTTTAGGTCGTGTCGATTTCTTTCAAAATTCAATGATTGGGATGGAAAAAAAATATATACAAAATTAATTGCAGGATAAAGACAATAACTGTTTAGTGTCTTTTAATATCAGTTGTATTTGTACGAGGCTAGGAAACAGGTGTAATGCGAGCTTTAGCGAGCTATTACTCCTGTTTCGAGCCGAGTACAAATTCAGCTGATATTTAAAGACACTAAACAGTTTTGTCTATATAAACGCGGGGAGACGATATCAAGGAGAAAATTAAAACCATCATTCGAAGAAAAACAAGACAATAACATGACTGAAAGAATAAAATGATGAAAAGACAAATGGCAGATTGGGCAACACGTCCCCAAAAATTATTGCAAATCAGCTTACTTTTGCGGATTCATTATTTTGCTTGAGTTTTTCTAGACAACTTCGAGGAGATTTATTTTCGCGACTTTCTAGTTTTTATGATGCATTAATATTAGGGAGATAAAGTTTTACGTATTCACGACGATTTAGTTCCGCGTTATTTTTCTATTCGCGAAAGTCGCGAAAAATAAATCAAAATAAATTGGTTTACAGTAACCGATGGATGAACTTAGTTGCTCCGGAAGGCTAAGCATCATGTTGCTCATATCAAGTTAACATTCGGTGATAAGTCGTATTTGGTGATATTACAACCGAAGAAAAGAGCTTTGGAATATATCCGTGGTAATCGGTAACACAAAATTATTCCATAAAGGTCAGTCCAATCATGAAATCATAATCTTTAAAAATGTTGACCCTCCAATCTTTCAGTGTCGTGTGCACTGAATGAAGTTTATCAAAATGAGGCCTTCTTTTACTTTAGGGGTCCCAACCCATATAGAGCTTTACTAAACTATCCTTTACCCTAAACCTTACCCTAACCTATACCTAAACCTAACACTAGCTCTAACCCTAAAACCTAACACTAACCTAGAACATCCTCTAACCTAACCATAACCATGAATGAACCCTAACTCTAAAGTATAGGGACCCTTAAAGTAAAAGAAAGCCAAACATGATACGCGTTGAACGCCTCAGTCTTATAATAGACTGTATATTTAGAGGGTTTTTTTATCGTCGAGTTGCAAGTTGCGAGTTAAAAAGGCCGAGTTGCGAGTTACAAAAGTCGAGAATTGCGAGTTACGAAAGTCGAGTTGCGAGTTACGAAGGTAAAGTTGCGAGTTACGAAAGTCGAGTTTCGAGTTACGAAGGTCGAGTTGCAAGATCTACGAAGGTCGAGTTGCAAGTTACAAAATCTTATGTTTCTCTAATTTCTTAAGAATTATATATATATATAAACGGTCGTGTCGGCTAATTTTTGAAACAGAATTTTCAGGTTTACTTCGCATTTAATAAACAAAGCATACATGTACCCGAACTTAGTTATACACTTCATGAGAAAGGTGCCCGGTATTTTGATTGCAGGATTTGAAAGAGTTATGTGATACTTATTTATAAGAGTCTATATATTGCAAAGTCACGCAAGTTTGAATTTCTTTCATGAGAGCGACATTGTTCATTTTCTAAAATAAAACAGGATATACTGTAGATATAAGACAAAATGTATACAGTACTGAACAAATCAAGCATAAGAAAATAAATCATGTATACAAATGAAATATACTTGCAAATTATCGACATCTCACAGAATATGGCACTGTGTTAGGCCTAAAGTAAATACAAAGGCACCAGGCTTATAATATTGTCTACGCCAGACGCGCGTTTCGTCTATGCAAGACTCATCAGTGAGGCTTGAATATAGGATATTTATTAGCATACCAAGTGCTTACTCTTCGTCTTTCGCAAAGGTTAATGGTGATTTAGGCACAATTGCATATTTAACTTAGGAAAATATCTCATGAATTAATTAGAAATGTGATATGCTATGTGCTTTATGTGATAAATTCAATAATTTTGAACTTTGTTAACTTTGTGATTCAACCCCAAGCGGAGAGTGCATATATATACCAAATATAAAATAATCGAGTTGTTCAATATATGTATATCTGAATACTACAACGCAAAAATAAGCATGCTATAGATGTCTTTCTATGGCATTATGGTAACCTCCTGGCATCATTTTCATGGTTCATTGGTCAATGCTATTTTTTTCTTGTTTGGTCTGTTTTTCAGAAACTGTAAGAAATAGGTGAACTATATTTGGTTTAATGAATGATTGTATATATATGTCTGGCATGTTTCATCTGACCGTCACCATATTTTCATGGTTCATTGGTCAATATTGAATTTCTCTGAATTGTTCTGTTTTTCAAATACTTTTCAAATAACTAACAACTCTTTAAAACTGCACTTATTTCATATTGATGTAAAATGTTTTGACGTTTTATACAGACAATTCAAACTTTATTTAATAAATTTCCAACCGACTGCACAATGAGTTTCTTGTAAAAAAAAGAGTTACATTTGTCTCAGCATGTTATTCCTAAATTAACTTGATTGATTTGGGTATGATTAACCCGTTTTTTAGAAAGAAGTTACATATTCCAAAACTGCGTCTTTTGTCTCTTTTACAAAAGTATCTTTGACAGCTACATGTATAGAATAAAGAATGGAAACGGGGAATGTGTCAAAAAGACAACAGCCCAACCAAAATATACAAGTCAACCCAAGGCCACCAATGGATCTTCAACACAGCGAGAAATCCCACACCCAGAGGCAGCCCTGAGCAGGCCCCGAAACACAATGTACACTAGATCAAGAAAATGGACGCCATTCTATGCTCCGACACATATAGATGAACCAAAATTAAAAAATGTACAAAACCAACAAGGGCTAGAGGTTTCTGGCTTAGGACAGACGCAAAAATGCGGCGGGTTTAAACAGGTTTTATGAGCGCTCAACCTCCCCCTTCACCTCTAGCCAATGTAGACATATATAACTTAAACGTCCACAATTTTAAGTGTCACTGCCAAAGAATAGATTTTGGGGTCCCTAACAAATATTGCCTCTACAGCTGCCCCAAAGAGCCCACTCTTAACGAAATCTGCAGAAGGGGTCTTTTACATATATGTACTATAGTTTAGTTGCTATCTCCCTTTACCTTTAATATCACGGTGCTAGCTATGAAATTTAATAATAATTAAACTACAAGCCATCCGCTGTATTTCAAAAGACTATCTGTTTCTTCAGAAAATAACCATACTTTGCGTAGTGATTATGTAAGCAATCCATTCATTTTTACACGAGACTCAGATGAAGTCAAAACAACAAAAAGAATCAATAATACTGTATACAATTCTATAAGCAATCATCATTCAAATATGTTAAAGAGGTACACCAAAAAATTAAAATAGTTTTCCCCATTTTCACGCAAATCTAATTTCGTAACTCGCAACTCGACTTTTGTAACTCGCAACTCGACTTTCGTAACTCGCAACTCGACTTTTGTAACTCGTAACTCGACTTTTGTAACTCGCAACTCGATACTCGACCACAAGTGAATCTCGTATAGTTACGAGTAACTCGAATTTATCAAAGGAAGTTATAAATTAATCACCCCTATTTAACATCCAAAAAGTTGGTTCTTTCTACAAAGTCGTTTTATATTTAACTTTCATGTTTTTGTAGTGGGGTTTTTTTGGGAGGGGACTGTTCAGAAAAGGTTCTCTTATCTCGTCTAAAAGAAATTCTAATAAAACTCTCTCTCTCTCTCTCAACGGCTAAATGAAATTTTCTCTCTTGCCAATTAAACGACACGAAGAAAGAAAGAAAGAAAGAAAGAAAGAAAAAAAGACTACAAATACAAAGGTACCGGTGATTTTGTGATTACTATTATTTGAATTTTATTACTCACCTCCGGGAATAATTTCTTCGTTCTGGCTAAAATAGAATTTCCATATTCAAGCCGAGGTACAGAATACTGGATTTTTGTTCCAGATAACGCTGCTCGAGGGTGCAGGAGCTCAAAAAACATTTTGTTGAATCTTTGTAATTCGTTACGGCTAGCTTGCGACGTTTCGATTTAACATTAGCGCAACCATGCTGATTGTCGCCAAGTGTGCCATTGGACAAGGCTTATTGTGACGTTATTGAATTGTGTCGCTGCAAGGTTAGTACAGCTAAAAGTCACAAGTTTGCCAATAGAGCATACTAGCATCTTTTTTATGATAAGGTGAACAAACGTAACGTAGCTTATAATCCTACAGTGCTTTTCAAAAAGCAAAAACAAGGAAAACTTTTAATAAGCATACCAACATGTGGAAGTACCGCGATTTCGGACATACCTGATCGTATACTGAAGGAAAGTAGGGGAGTAAAATATGTAACGACTTCGCGGATGAGGCAAGAAAAACCAATTGCATTGATAATTTAAGGTACAACTTCTTATATAGAGTTTATGAAGAAGATATTCAATGTCGAGTCTACACTTTTAAAAATAATATTCTTTAGTAGCCCTTATTTTGAAAACTTGCGCTTAACAGAGACAATATTTGTCTAGCTTACATGAAAATTGCCAATTAAGACAGGAATGATTTCAAAAGAGTTGACTCGATGCGAAAATGTTGAAAAGATGCAAAATTTATAGGATTTAAGATAGAATTCGCCGGAAAATTATCCAGCATGGTCCCTATTGGCAATTTTCAGGTACGCGGCATCATCTCTTTAAATCTTCAGATTGATTTTTTAACGTACGTCCAGTGGTAAATATTTTTATGCATATTTAGACTGCCATTTGAAAATGTGGATATGTTGGATAGAGGCAGATTTTTAATTTTTTTTTTATAGAAACAGGTCAACTATATGCGTACGTACCCTCAAAGATTGTTAAAGTAATAGATTTCTAAACCTATGAAGAGCGTAGCATTTTCACACATTTGGCATTGGATGTAAAATTCCCTTTCCGATCGGACATGGCTGCAAATTCATACATCCCGAATAGAGAAAAGGCCACACCTATTCAGATTTGTGCCAATTGATAGAAGTCCTGTGATGACCATATTTTATTCCCCAGTTACATGTAACCCAAGGATTAGCAAATCTGAAGAAAATAGCGTTTATTTGTATAAGCTAGCTTCTCGTGTGGTTACATCCATTTATAATAACAAAGGAATCAATCCTGTAGTAAAGTTTCAAATTTTCAAACCGAGGTGTGTTTGAATACTAATAATAAAAAAAAAGCTTCGTTCTACTACAAATATTAAAATTTGAGGTGTATAAATTTTCTTACTTGTATTCTATTTTATTTTTGTTCGCTTACTTTTTTATTGAAATTTATGCAAATATTTTATTTTATTCATGAAATGGACAAAAAAAAAGAGAAAAGTGAGACTAACACTAATACCATATTATTTTTTTTTCTTAAAGCACTTGACGACAGACTTTACTTGTGGATCTTTTTCATGCTAAACTATAAAAAAGATCATTTTCTGTTTGTGTTATCTAGGCTAATTCGTCTTCAAACTCGGAAAATGTTTAGTCTGCCCTTCCACGAAATATTTAATTTTAATTTTTGAGTGTTTTTTGAACTTTCGAAAATATCTTTTGACAACCGACCATACAAAAGTTTTAAGTTGACAAATAGCCTAAAATTACATCAAATAATGCTAAAATATAACTGTCATGTGAGGATCGTAATGATGCTATGTAGGTACACTATACATTTATCTTTTCGTGAGCTAATTGACAGTGCGTCTTCCCTACAATGGATTCCATTTTCACGATCGAAAAATATAAGTGGCGTAATGGGGAGATAATTTTGACGAAGTAGAATCATGACTGGTCTATGGTGACAAAAAAGCTGTTATGATACGTGTACACTTATACTTTGGACCGAAAAACGATACTGTATCACACTCATAGAATAGTTTTATTCATGCAAATTCAAGCACATAATAATTATATAAAAATTCACAAGACAAAACAAGACAAATAATATATATATATTTATATATGTACTTTTAAAATAGTATCATAATATATTTTAAAAACAGTGCTTAGAAAGAAGCCTGGGATATCCCATAAAAGCTTACATAGTATAGCTTATTTCCAATGGGGTCCCTTGTTTGAAAATATGTAAAAATAATATTTCAAATTATATGTTAAAAATTTGACTTTCACCAAAAAAAAAAAAAAAAAAAAAAAGAAAGATCAATTGTTTCTTAAAAAACATATAAAAAATCTGCAGTTTCTATATTTCTTGCTGTTACATGTATTTTTAATTGTTCTTTAACTGCAGTCTTAAAAGCAGATCTATTTGATATATTTTTTATGTTGGCTGGAAGATTGTTCCAGTCTTGTATATATATAGCATTAGAGACAAAGCTGTTTTTATTACAGTTTTAAACATTTGGTACAAAATAATCATTATGTGCAGCACTTCTGGTATTATGATTATTCAAGTCAAAATGTTCACATAAATTCTCTGGAGCATGTCCATGATATCTATTGAATACATGGTTTAATATATGTTGACTAACTCTATCTTTTACTCATAGCATATTAACTTTATCTAAAATATCACATGTAATTTTAGTCCTTGAACCCAGACCTAGGATGAGTCTCACCACCTTATTCTGTACAACTTGCAATTTTTTTTGTCATCCCTTTGCCCAGACTACTATACCACGAAGAGCAAGAATGATCGAAAAAGCATTGTTTCAGAGCAGATGTGAGAGTCATCCTTGATCTAGTATCCAAACATTTGGCGTTTCTATATAAAAATCTTAATCGTACATTAACTTTTTTTTATGATATTGAAAACTATTTGTTCACAATTTAAAAAATTATCAATGTGAACTCCTAAATATTTGACACAGTTTGTCGATTTGATAAGGTGATCATTACATTTGACCTGAAAATTAATATTTTGTCTAATCTGTTTTGGAGGTCCAAAAAGCATGCATTCAGTTTTTTCCAGATGTAAAGACAGTTTATTATCTACTAGCCAGTCTGAACATTTTTCTAGAACTTTTCCCAATTTTGTAGAAATAACATCTGGATTTTTATGAGTATATAAAACAGCGCTATCATCAGCATATAAAATTAATTTACAGTTTTCATCAATACTGATTGACATATCATTTATATATGTTAAAAAATAACAGAGGTCCAAAGATACTTCCTTGGGGGACACCACATGTGACTTCCATGAGTTCCGACATAACATTATTCAAAGATACAAATTGAGTTCTATCAGAAAGGTAACATCTAAACCAGTCTGCAGATTGAAAACCCATAACTTCAAGTTTTGAACATAAAATATTGTGGTCGACAGTGTCAAACGCTTTTTGTAAATCTAACATAACCATTCCTGTATAAGTACCATTTGAGTTATTTGTTCTTTTATATAATCTTATAAATGTATAAGACATGTATCAGTAGAGTATTTACCTCTGAAATCCGATTGAAATTCAAATAACAATTTGTTTTTTCCTAAAAACTCTGATAATTGGTTATAAACACTCCTTTCAAGAACTTTCGATACAATGCTAAGTATACTGACAGGTCTATAATTACCAACATCAAGAGCACTATTCTTTTTAAATAAAGGTTTTGCTCTTGCATATTTCATACTATTTGGAACAATTCCAGTCATACTTGATTGATTAATAATTGCTGTGATTGACTTTTGTAATATACTAGCACCATCCTTTATAAATTTTGCAGGTATTTCATCTAAACCAGTGCTCTTTGTAATATTGAGCGACAACAGTTCCTTATACACAAACTCTTCAGTTACAGGTTTCAATAAAAATTTCATATCATTAGGATTTCTCCTTTTATAAAAATTTTAAAATAGAAGATACAACTCTAAATATGCCTTTGGCATTTGGTAATTTTTTTACCAATTCTGCTACTACAGTAACGGTTGTAAAAAAGTATTAAAATGGTCAGCAATGGTCTTAGAGTCATGACAAGATTCATTATTGATGTTAGGTACAACTGAATACTTAGTCTAGTTTCTTGAGCTTTTTTTTATATCCAAGATCTTTCAAATGACTCCATAGTTTCTTTGGGTCATCTTAGTTTATTTTCTTTAATTTTATCAGAAAAATAACTTGATCCAGCCTTTTTGATTTTTCTCTGAATTTTATTTCTTAATTTACAAAAATATTTGTAATCACTTTCATTTTAATTATAAGAAGACAAATAACTATCTCTTTCATAAATTAAATTAAAAATCTCTGATGTCATCCAGGGCTCAATTCTTTGTTTTACTCTTACTTCCTTAAACGGAGCCACTTTGTCCAGCACATTCTTAAATAATTTTCTAAAACAATTCCAATTTTCATCTACTACATTAGATGTTTGACACTCATCCCAATTAACATTTTTAAGTTCTTTTATACATACATGAGAGTCATAATTTTTCATAGACCTTATTTTAACATTTTTATGTTTACCAATTTTTCTTTTCACATTTTTCTACTACAGTGAATAATATTATGCTCACTTATTCAAAAAATAGTTCCTGATTTTACAATATTTTTAGATTTGTTACATAAAATATAATGTAATTTATCAGTTTGCATAATAATTGATGTCTACCGTTGTTTCCAAATATAGATAAAAGACATTAAGTGTAAAATAAGACCGAATAGATATAAGAAGATGTGGTATGAGTGCCAATGAGACAACTCTCCATCCAAGTCACAATTTGTAAAAGTAACCATTATAGGTCAAAGTACGGACTTCAACACGGAACCTTGGCTCACACCGAACAGCAAGCTATAAAGGGCCCTAAAATTGACTAGTGTAAAACCATTCAAAGACAAACAGGAAAACCAACGGTGTAATCTATATAAAAAACGAGAAACGAGAAACACTTATCAACCACATCAACAAACGACAAACCACTGAACATCAGGTTCCTGATTTAGGACAGGTGCAAACAAATGCAGAGGGTTTAAACGTTTTAATAGGCAACAACCTTCACCCTAACCTGAAACAAAAGTGTAACATCACAACATA
Source organism: Mytilus coruscus (assembly GCA_017311375.1). Taxonomy (NCBI): domain Eukaryota; kingdom Metazoa; phylum Mollusca; class Bivalvia; order Mytilida; family Mytilidae; genus Mytilus; species Mytilus coruscus. Next base: position 91,582,740 of record CM029595.1, read on the forward strand.
GAAAGACACACTATAAAATATCAATTGAAATGGCTTAACTCAATCAAAAGACATATTAACAAACACAAGTGAACATACACTGAACGAATAAATTTGCTATATGACACAATGTCAATACAAAATTAATAAAAAAAGGGGTTAGATGTAAAACAATATCAGAAAGACAACCATAACCTTGGACAGAATGCCCCCAAATAAAATAACGTACACAGGTAAATAAGAATAATTTTGTTGTAAGGTATACATGGAGTACGGAAATATCTTTTACAAAATAAATAATTTTGTTGTTCATAGTACGAGAATCGAAGTGAAAATTTATCGTCATACCAAACACTTATCATAGGGGGTATACATTAAAAATAGTGAGACGAGATATAACACTAAATAAGTAAACAGTGTATGTTTACTGATGTTAATATGTCCTTTGATTGATTTAAGCTATTTCAGTTGATATTTTATAGTGTGTCTTTCTATGTTGTGATGTTACACTATTGTTTCAGAAAAGGGTGAAGGTTTGGTACCATTAAAACGTTTAAACCCGCTGCATTTGTTTGCACCTGTCCTAAGTCAGGAATCTGATGTTCATTAGTTGTCGTTTGTTGATGTGGTTCATAAGTGTTTCTCGTTTCTCGTTTTTATATAGATTAGAACGTTGGTTTTCCCGTTTGAATGGTTTTACACTAGTGATTTGGGGCCCTTTATAGCTTACTGTTGGATGTGAGCCAAGGCTCCGTGTTGAAGACCGTACTTTGACCTATAATGGTTTAAATTTTGACTTGGATGGAGAGTTGTCTCATTGGCACTCATACCACATCTTCTTTATCTATTTACCGCAGGGTTTGTTGCTCGTGTTGTGTGGATGCAGTAGAATGTGTCCCCGTGCTTGTGGTGTATGCCCTTATATTTTTCAATTATGGGTTGTTTGCCTGTGAGAGAGCTTTCACATGTTTGTTATATCTTTGTTCTTAATTGTCAACTATATATTATGGTGTTTGGATGTATAAATACTCATCCACGCCTGCTATTTTTATTATTGCCCCTGCTATGGTTTTACTAAGAATTCTTACAATCTCTGTTTTTGCCCTGTGTTTGTTATGTCAGTATTGTAATACTTAAGTCTTAACGGCGGGCCTTTTATAACAGTTTTTGTAAGAGTTCTTTACTGCTTTGCCTATTATTTCCTATTCCGTAATTGTGATCCTTATTCATTGTTACAACCTCCGGTCTTTTTATTTTCCTATATCCCTATTTAATTATCATGATTTTACGTAATGGAAAGAAAATTATTAACAACACAACTTCTAGGATATCCACGTGCTTAAACAAACGTATTTGTAATGCCTCTACAGCCAGATTGTTTAACAAAATGTGCGTGGCTATCCACAAATTTTCCGTGCAATGCCAAAAGTGACTAACCTGTTTTAGATTAACTTCACAAAATACTGTACGGTCAACAGTGAACGGGAGAGCTTTTTCGCTCTCTTTTCCTGTGACATTACCTGAAAACTCAAAACCTTATATATGTGGTAACTTGAACCCAACCTAAGTGTGGTATTCAAGATGTGGGACAGACAGGACGAGCGTATTACAAAAGAAATCAAGAACACCTTTACCGCTTTCGTAGACCTAAAAATTCAAAAGTTTGATATATCAACATTTAGATAAGCATAATCACAATCTAAAATTTATTAAATTCCAACCACTTGAAACCGTTCAGAAACAACCAGGAGAATCACACAAGCAATTTGAAAATCACGTGAAGTTCGCGAATTATTTTGGATAAAAAGACTTTAAACAGCTTATCCTCTCGGTATTAATGACAAAATATTAGGACAGGGAACATAACTAAAACTTCAATCGATGTCATTAATATTGTCGATAAACGACTTAGAAATAAAAAGTCTCATGGCAAACGCAAAACCATAATCAACGTATTAAACATCGTATAAACTATACACTTGCTGATCTGTTATCTATAATAAAAAATAATGGCAGACATCAAGTATTATGCAAAATGGGTCAGATACCAATAAGTAAATTATATGCTATTTTTCTGGAGTGTGATACAATTTCTTTTTTAGCCCAATGTATGAATACACCCGTATTATTACAGCCTTTTGTCATCATAGGCTATTTCCTAGTATCGATAAACCTGAAAATCATAAACGGCATTTTCTTAAATTAAAATATACCAATAGAGGTATTAATTTTATTAACTTATCTAGTATATTCAATGACTCTACCATCCAAAGCCAAATACCTCCATATTTTGATAATATAGAACCACCTATTATTTCGTATTCTTATAAAAACCAGCAGAAGTTTGATTTTTAATTATACGTCAGTTACATCAGACGTCAATATAGAAAATAATGTTCCTTCTACTTGAGATTGTGAAACATCTAGTTTTAGATATGTTCCTATGGTCATGTCCTTACAGGAGACCTCAACATCGTCGAAGACCGTGAGGTCATAACTTTTCTTAAGAAAGGACCGAAATATTGTCCTCCATCTAAAATAGATTGGAAACAGTGTCGTCAGGTCATTAAAGACGCTTTGTCTGTCTACTGTAAAATTGGTGAAAACGTGAAAATCTGATAAAAATCTCTAGACAGTTATTTGAATAAAATTATGAATACTGTTAATATTCGTATATCTCATTTTGAAAACAATTCTGAAATTAGTAAAAGGGTCCATGATATTCCAATTTCCAGAATAAAAATAAACTCCAAGTACTCGCAAAGCGTTAGTGTTCGTACCGGCAGACAAAGCAGCTAATAATGTAGTGGTGGTGTGACGCATATACTACACGGAAGTTCTCCAAAACGAAATTACAAATTCATCTACATTCAGGTCTGTACGCTCCACAGAGAGTCAAATTGTAAACAAGCATATCACTGCCACTACCCAGATTAAAGCCTCTTCTGAACATTTGAAAGTCCTGACTATGTACTGGTTACCTGAATTACACAAACAACCATTTAAATTCCGTTTCATTTCCGCATCTAGTAAGTGTTCTACTACCAATCTATCAGTGCTTCTAACTACCTCCCTTACTACTATCAAAGAACTTGTTATTAACTTTTGTAATAAAGCTTATGAAAATAATGGTATTAATTATTTTGGAGTGTTAAAAATTCTTTAGAGGTTTTAGATAAAATACATGCTTTTGATGGTCCTTTTAATTCTGTTGACAGTTATGATTTTCTACTCTCTATACTACACTTCCACACAATCTTATCAAGAAAAAGTTTTCATATTTAATTAAATGGTCTTTTGAAAATCTCATTACAAATTTATTTGCTGTAACTCGTTTAAAGCCTTTTTCTGTAACGAAAAGGAAAGTATGCTAGATACACTTACTGGAAATGTGAAGATATGATTGAAGCTATAAATTTTCTCCTGGACAACATATATGTACGTTCGGCGATAAAGTGTATCGACAAGTAGTAGGTATTCCTATGGGCACTAACTGCGCCCCTTTAATAGCAGATTTATTCCTGTATTACTATGAATCTCAGTTTATGACCAAACTCAGTAAAGACACGTCATTGTTACATTTGGTTGATACATTCAACAATACCTTCCGTAATCTAGATGATATTTTTCGTTAAATAATCCAGAGTTCTCTAAATTTACTGCCGAAATTTACCCAATAGAACTTACTTTAACTAAATCTAACATAAACAGCAGTAGTTGTCCTTTTCTGGATTTGGACATTTCAATCTCTAAAGGAAAACTCCATACGAAAATTTACGACAAAAGAGACGATTTTCATTCCCTATTGTTAATTTTCCTTTTTAGACGGCGATGTTCCTTTGGCTCCATCATACGGTGTTTATATATCCAAACTCGTTCGTTATTCCGTGTGTGTAGTGATGTCATAGATTTTAACGAACGTGATCAATGCATCACTGGTAAATTATTAAGTCAGAGATTTCGTAACCATAAATTACGTTAATCTTTTGCTAAGTTATTTCATAGATACAAAGATTTGATTAGTAAATTTAGCTGTAACTATCCTACTGTCTGTCGATACATTTATTTTGGCATTGCACAAGTCATGTCTTCTTTGACTGTCCATGACGCTAAAATACTAAATCCCTGGGATGTGTTTTAGTTGATTTTAGTCTCTGATGCATGATTTTTATTATTAATTGTTTTGGCTTTTAACTAGCTGTCAGTAACTGCGAGTACTCTCAAATCGTACTTTCTTGTTTATTTGACCTGTTGATACTAATTGTAATGCTTTTTGTTATTTAATGTTATTCAGGGTTATATCTGGTCTATATACCAGCTATGATAAGTTTTGGTATTGCTTTAAATTTTCACTTCGTACTATGAACATCAAAATTATTTATTTTGTAAAATATTTCCTTTCTCTATTGGAACTGTACACGTATACCTAACAACAAAATTATTTTCATTTACCTGTGTTTAAAGTAATTGCATATGGCTGATATTTTTGTTCGAGCATATTGTTTTCTTAAATTGTTTAACATTTCATACCGATATAACATGTTACTTTTATTATTCTTCCCTTAGTTTGTTTATTTTGTATTTACATTGTATCATAGGTCAAATTTATTTGTTCAGTGTATGTTCACTGGTGTTAATATGTCCTTTGACTGAGTTAAGCTATTTTAGTTGATATTTTATAGTGTGTCTTTTATCAACAATGTTCATAATATCAATAGAGGAAGTTTAAGGTATGTTCCCTTGTCCCATGGTATTGTCATTTAAGACATTTGTAATTTTAAAACATGTCCATTTAAACAATCAATATTCCTTACTATCAACATTGATAAGAATGGTAAAATTATCATTTTAAATGTAAAAAAAAAAAAAAAAACAGTATATTTTTCACAGCTTTAACATAAAATCTTCTCTTATTATCGGTGAAATTTCATACCTTTCATCTTTGCCTTAATATCTAATTCATGTTGGTTTTTTATTCAACTCTTGTTACTTGATAAAGAATAGTTTTTAGTCAGAAATAAATTCGAGATTGGGAAATTTGAGATATCACTATCAATTAAATTCCCCGAAATAACACTGAAATTTTAAAAAAAATTTACAAGTTTTTTTTTTTTCTTTAGAAGATTTCAGTTCAAAGACAAGTTGGCATATATAAATGGCACAGTTATAATAAGAATTCATTTTTATTGAATATTTAAAATAATTTGATTGTTGGCTAGTCATAATAAATATGGATATTCAAATGTCAAAAACAAACAGTAAGTATATGATGAGTGTGCATCAGTCATCTTTAATATTAATGTCGATGCATTTTCGTTAAAAGTTAGTTACAAAATGTAATAAATCACCATTGCTATGAGGAAGGAGGATCTAGATGGGGTTTATAGAATAGAGAATAATGGCAAAATATAAAAAATAAAGAATATTGGACAAAATGAATACTGTAAACCAACTTATTTTCGCGGATACTTTATTTCGCGTTTATCCCTTTCTAGACCATTTCGCGGCGATTTAATTTCGCGATTTTCAAATTTACTTGATGTATTTTAATCAGGGAAGATCCAAGTTTTTCATATTCACGACGATTTATATTCGCGTTATTTTTGTTCTCGCGAAAGTCGCGAAAATAAATCGCTCGCAAAAATAAGTTGGTGTACAGTAAGTAAAACAGACTAATGGTCTAAAAACATTAAAAAAAAAAAAAAGAAATGAAGGACTAATTTCACAAAAAATCTTACAAGTAGAAAGAAACACTCGCAAGTCATGAACATTTCAGTATAACTTACGATCAATTTTAGTCGTAAGATTTTTTGTGAAAAGAGCCCCAGATACAGCACGACGTTACGACGTGACGATTATTATTTCATTTTGACTTTTATCAAGATATATATTTATCGAGACTTAATTGGTTTATACTGTAAAACAAGAATACGTTGACCCGTTTATATTTTCATATCATAAGAACGGAAATGGCTACTGGTAACAGCAATAACATAATTATCCTTTTTGATATGAATTATCTGGACGGAATTTCGAGAATGCAAGGCATATATGAGACACCTTTTGGACCATAGAGATCCCGATACTGAGGTTGTCAGATGAAAGAGTTTCTGATCCTACCGAGTTACTATTTCCTAGAGACACCCAAAAGCAGACCCTCAAACAAGTAGGACAAGAAGCTTTTCAACACAACAAAAAAAAAAAAAAAAAACGCCATCATGATTTGATTGACCGTTACGGAAAATATCGGTGTTACAGATGCCCGCCGATATTTTGAATTGTCGTAGCTACAATCGGAATTTAAAAAAATCGTACCTATATCATACTTCACAGTAAATTTGATAACAATTAACGTCCAAATTTGTCGTTTGTAGTTTCAAAAGAGGAGAAAGAGTTTCTGATCCTACCGAGGTAACTATTTTTTAGAGACATTCAAAACCTGACCATCAAACAAGTAGGATAAGAAGCTTTTCAACACAACAAACAATAAAAAAAAAAACCGCCATCATGATTTGATTGACCGTTATGGAAAATATCGGTGTTACAGATATCCGCCGATATTTTCCAATTGTCGTAGCTACAATCCCGTCCTCTTTTCTTAAATTGTTACATTACCGAAATGCAACTTAAGACCAAATTTCTATTGGTCATACACATGTACGGATTTTAGCTTGAATTTCAGGGTTCATTAATTTTGTTACAGCTAAAGTTCAATGATGAAGATTTATCGGTAATTTGTGCATTTTTCCTTTGATGTGTACTCGCTGATAATGTCAGTATCAGTGGACTGGTCGTGATAAAAAATATTGGGTCAGTTTGCAATTGACATGCGAGAGTGCACCGCGTAAGGATCTACTTTCCTTTCACTCACGAAATCGCGCGTGATTTTTCGCAGAAAAGCACGAGTTTTTGGTGAATGAAACACTTGTCATTATATGAAACTATCAGTAAAGTTAGTTTAGCCTTTTTTAACGATTCTGTGAAAATTTGAAC